>CAKNXH010063879.1:43866-70920 GCA_932178445.1 Andricus quercusramuli
AATTTTTTCCATTTCAGAAGTCATTACCGTACGTCTGTTTTTCTAGTAAAATATTGTAGTTACAGTTGAGTAATAAATATAAAAATATTAGGCGTATTGTTTAATACAAGTTTTTATAAAATTGAGCTTAAAATATTAACTCTCTTTTCTGTGAATCCGATATTAAAACTGAAAAGTGCGTCTTGACAACAAAAACGTCATTACCGTACGTGCGTTAAAAACCATTTTCGGAGGGAAAAAAATGTATGAAAACAATTCCGTTACTTGCTTGGTGGTGTTTTCTTTCATAAGTAGGTGACTTTTGATAATTAAAATTTGTTATTTTTTTATAAACAATAAAAAAGGTTAAACTTTAACATTTTTCTCGCATCATTACCGTACGGTACAATAGAACAGCGTACGACTGATTATATGCGCGTGCCCATGGATTCATTATTATTTCTTATTTTCATAACTGCCCCTTTTGGATTTAAAATAGTTACATGTGATAAGATCAATTTCCGTTATGAAATATTTAATTCCTAATAATAATATGATTGCCACTGTAGGTGCTGAAATTTGCCTACAATTTGACAATTACCCATATACTAGTGGGCTTCTCGTATTCCACGTAGCCAGTTGTGATTTGCTGACTCCCTCTTTTCTGACCACCATCCCCACTCGCTTCAAAAAAATATCCACGTCGTATACGGGCAGCCGCCAGTCACTATCTTACTCCACATCGTAATTTTAAGTCTATACATGAACATTCATTTAGCAATGAAGTTTCATAGAGATTTGATGGTCTATGTCCTTGTATATGTGTATGTCATAGAACAAATAGCGATATCTGAAACATTACATCGACATACGCTCATCGTTCAGACAAAGGTTCTATAAAACAGATCTTCATTCCTATAATTTTATCTCTTTCGAGGCTTCATTATTGCACAAATCAACATGATAAATTCATGTGATATCGTTTGTGGATTTTTTCTCATAATGAACCAATTATACAATTTTCTTATAAACTATTTTAACTTTACATGCAGTACGTTTGAATTAAGAGAAAAATATTCAAAAAGTAAAAAAATCTTTAGAATATAATTGCAATTCCCATCATTTGAGATTTTTTCATAGAAAAAAATAGCTCTGTACCTATTATTGAAAAAAAAACGTTCGTATATAGGACAGCTCTTTAGGATCATTTAAAATTTATTCACTGAATACAATTAACAAGTATCAAAAGTATAAGTGAATAGATTTCAAGCGACACAGTATGAACACGTTTCGTTTTTGTCAAATTGCAATGTATTCAGTGGTTAGAAGATAAAATTCTTTGTAATTTTCTTGACGTAAATTTGTACTCCCCTCGAGAGTAACGTTGCCGTCAGCTAAACACGTGTTTAACGTTTATTCTGCGTTTTTACGCTATTGCTTCCTCATTTTGGAAGAAAACATTTTCAAACATTTTTTAATTCATTTAATTGAACCTTCCCCAATTTAAAAATGTCTAATACAATGTTCTGAGCAATTGTCCGGATGTGTGTGTGTGTGTGTTTGGATGTGTGGATGTGTGGATGTGGGGATTTGTGGATCTCACGCTTTTTTTTGAACACGATAACTTGAAAACGGTTGCAGATAAATATTCGAAATTTGGAGAGTTTATTTTCCGACTAATATTCTGAAACTGACCAAAGGATTTCCAAAAGTATCTGTTGCTTTTTTTTTGCAATTAATAATATTTTAAAAATCGGTTTTTTATAATAAAGCTTTTTTCATTAACATAATTCGAAGTTGATGCAAGAATATAAAAGATTTCTCGGTTAGAGACAAATCGATTGACCTACAATATTAATACATTTCATTAAGTAGTAGGGAAGTTATGGTATTTTATATATTTTTAAAATCGATTCTTATAGTAAAAATTTTCTCATTCTCATAATTTAAAGTTGATAGATTTTTCGCTCACAAATTTTCAAATAAAATAATTCTGAGAAATTTTGTAAAGAAATCATAAAGGTGGGAAAGGCATAGGGTGCGACAGAACTTCTCCCTTCCCGTTTCCAGCCCGAAAAATCATCATTTCGAATACAAAATTTGATTGGTCTGATTTGTCTTTGTATTCGAAAAATTTATTTTATTATTTTGTAATTTTGCATTTTTAGTATATTTCTATTTTGAAATTGATCAAAATGAAGACTTTAATTTATTGATCATGGAAAAAAAATAACTAATGCTTCCTCTATGAGGAAGCAAATACATTTGCTAACGGGAAGCAAAGTGCTCGTGAAATGAGCACCATATAATTATAAATACAAAGAAAGTGTAAACACTCGGGATCAAATTCACAGCTAGATCAAATTACAATAATGAATCAAGAATAATTGAAAATAATGAAATGTCACACTTTAGAGCCCGAAATGCTCTTGAAAGAGAGGAAATGGGTTGATTTTCCAAAAAATAGGGGGATAATAGAGAAATAAATTCTTTTAAACACCACTAATGTTGATACCATATGCAATTCAATATTAAACGCTTTCAATTTTGAGATTTCATGTGACAATACGTTGCATTGCCAACGAAAAAGTCTAATTTTCAACCAACAAAGATTTGATGTCCAAAGGGATAAATTTTTAACCCAAAAAGTCAAATTTGCAATCAAATGGTCAAAAGCCCCACCGGGGGGACTGGGCGAAATAGATTGGCCAATCAATTTGTTTTGAAAAAACCTGGGAGCTCGGAAAGCCAAGCTGGATTGATATTATATCCATTGTCCCTCTTGATGTTATCAGGGTGTTTTAAGATTTCGATTGCTTCTCTATGTTTTCTTGGAAAAATATTGTATGTTTCTGCGATGAAGGTCGTTTTGTTAAATAAAATACTATGTCCTGTTTCGATATAATGCTCAGCTAGTGCTTATTGCGTGAAATATTTTATCCTGACTTCACTCTCTTGTTCCTTCACACATTGGCTTACCGCCCTCCTGGTTTCTCAAAAATATAGACTTTGCCATAAGAGCAAGGTATTTTATATACTCCCGGATCACTGAGAGGTTGATGAATGATTGCTTTTAAGGTGGGTGCGGTGGTAAGAGGCATTTAGGTATCTGTTTGTATATGAGGGGTTTCTGGAAGTCTCATGTCTTATTGTGTTATCAGATTTTCTTTTAAACTAATATGTTTAAGAAAGGCAATTTTCTATTTTGTTCAAATTCTGAAGACTTGTGTACTCATCTAGTCCATGTCTCCAGGTGTCAAAAGTGTTGTCAATGTAACGCAACAAAATTCTTGTTCAAGCTTGGATTGGTTGAAGATTTTAGTTTCTAAATGTTTCTTAAAGATGTGGGCTATTACAGGTGAAATTGGACATCCCATTGCTGCTCCTCATGTTTGTTCGTGAAATCGGTTATTGAAAGAGAAATAAGTATTATTGAGACAGTGTTCCACAAAAGGTATGAGATCGGAGGGAAAGTTTGCAAAGGATTTAATAATAACGATTGTATCAGAGATTGGTTCTTTCTTAATGAGAGATACCACGTCGAAACACACTAGGATGCCTTGGGGTTGAATGTGAATCTGTTGTGTCTTTTTGACGAAGTCAAAATAGTTTTGGGCGTGTGTTATAGTGTTTCCTGTGAAAGGATTTAGTTATTTCATAAGGAAGCGTGCTAGGTTGTAAATTGGTGAGTTTATTGCGCTGGCCTTCGGTCTGAGTGGGATGTTGTTTTCGAGGATTTTTGGGAGTTCGTGAAGTTTTGGAGGGATGGGATTAGTAGGCTTTAATTTAGGTATTGTATCGCTGTCAAGTTTTGAGTCTTTTGGAATAGTTTTTGTTTTACTGACTATTGTTTTTGTTGAGTCTTTTTTAAGTTTTTATATATGTATCTTCAGTACTGAAGTACTGAAGTACTTCAATACTTCTTACTGAAGATACATATAAAAAAACTTAAAAATTTTGTTGCCTTCGTCTGCAAGATATACTATGATCTCTTTATTCCGATTGAGTTCTTCAATTGTTGTTTCTTCTTGTTTTGTTAAGTTTGAGGAGGGACGTTCAGCTTGGCTTATGATGTAGACCGTCCTACACTATATGTCATTCGCTTTTCTGGGTGGAAGGGTATATATTGTTGATTCCAAAATACTGATAATTTCTTCTTTCCAGATTTTGGAGGAAATTACTGCAAAATCATGTATTTTAGATAAGGCTGAAATCATTTCATTGCTGAGATGCTGGTTAGAGATTTTTTACAGTGTTAGTGGTGTGTGTCTCACTGGAAGTAATTTGTCAAATTTTATCTTTTTTTTTTGAGCAGAAAGATCTTTAATCCGTTGAAATTGGTCGAATGATATGCAATCCAATGTAGACAAAATGTCAAGTCCGAGGGTACTTGATAGGCAAAGATGAAGTTTCAATAGCTTTTTGGAGGTAGTGTGCAAGATAAATTTGGTATGGTTTATTCTTTCTTTCAGGAGAAGCAAACCTGTTTTATGTAGAACTGATTTGGATTCAGATGTTCCCAAATGGTTTTTCATTTGTAAGAATTTCGGGACGATGTTGTTGTCCCTGTATCGTTTCAAGAAAGCTAAAGATTTCAATAGATTAGCTTAAGAAGACCTGAGCTTACTAAACGTGTTAGTTTGAGTAAGAAACCTCTCCCTATAGAGCTCTTCCATAAGAAGGATATTATCGCACGCAGGGAATCTCCTATTTGTAGTTTCGCAGAAATTTCTATTCTTCAGGTCGACATTTTTTTTATGATTTGTATGATTGTGTCTTGATTTTATGATGTAAAAAAAATGTTCGGAAACAATTTACCGGATTTGGCGATGAGTTGAACCAAAAATTTCAAACCAATGATTTTTCTGGAAAAACCTTGGACTTTGAAGCTACATACTTTTTACATTGTACAATGAAATAATTTGAACATAGGTGAATTCAACGCAATCTAAACGGTCAAAAGGTTCTGATTTTGTTTAATCAGCCGCAGTAGACCCCTTTGATTTGGGAGGCGGCTAACAAACTAACAAACAAACAAAACAAAAAAAGAAAATGCATGAAGCTTTTCCCATTGTTCTTCACATGGAAAATGATACTTCAAGGGTGGAAAGTTTAACCGCAAATTCACCTAGACTTACCATAACTTTTTAGGATACCTCTAAGATAAGATAGTTACTTCAATTAATTAGTACCTCACTCTAATTGATGATTCGACATAAGCGAAAAATTACAGAGAAAGCCGCAACTTCCCAGGATTAATCTACAAGAATATTGTTATAAATGATAATGAATGGTTAAAACAATGTATGTGAACATCTAGGATCTAGCCATGCGTAGAAAGTATTATTTCATATATAATAAACAATATGCACTAGAAACCTCTAAACATAATAATAATGAGCGCCAAAAACTGGCAAAAGCAAAATTTTTACTTATGAGCGATTTTCAAAAAGTAATTACTAGATTGAGTTCTATGGCTAATTTTGATGGAAAATGTTCAGGCTCAACTCCATTCACTCCATATGTGAGATTCTGAATAAAAATTACAAAAACGTTTTTTTTTTTCTTTTGAGAAATACGTGCTGAACTTCATCGGGCTTGCGGAAATTCTAAATATCATCTTTTTCAACAAAAACACGCATTTTTCAGATTTGAGCAAATTTTCGGAGGATATGAATAAAGTTCCAAACAGGCGATTTTGCAACATTTTCGTCTTCATTTGAACAATAGGAAGGTAATCGTGATTTTTGTAAACAGGCTATGTCACATTTACCAATGTAACGTTTTTAAAAGAAATTTGTTGTAAATTTATCTTCTTAGTTGAAACTGGAACTATTGAATTTTGCATTGAAAATTCAATTAATTGGTTGCAAAATAAAATACTACCTCACTAAAACTTCATTTTGTTGGTTGAAGTTAAAATGATTCTTTGAAAATTAATATTTTTGTTGTTGTAATTTGATTTTTGACAGTTGGGAATTATAATTTTTATCCATTTTTTTGTTTTTAAAATCAATAAATAATGTCGAATGACACCTTCTTATGATCCAACAAACCTTATCGATAAAAGCAAGTAATTTGTTTTCAAAATATTACCTTGGAATCGAATACTCGATAATAATAATATAATTTTATTGGATATTATAATTCTTGTATAACAAATAATATCACTTGTGAATAATTTTTCGCTTGCATACAGTACTATGCATAGATCAATATGGTATTTTCAAGAAACTCGCTTATAAAAACTCAAATTCATGTAACCCTCTGAATTTCGAATATTCGGAGAAAAAAATTTGAATGGCCCAGGCGGAGATCAGCAACAGATGAAACAAAAAAGCCTTGATGATCATAATACATTTGCAGATTACAATCAATATTATATCTTCGTTTATCTTGTTTCTATCGAATTAATGATACACATGCTGTAGACTGTCTTCATTTGAAGCAACTTTTTTAAACCAACGTGGAAAGATTGGGTAACGTCTGCCTACAGGACATTCCTTTATTTCAGGTACAGTCATATCGTCAACTGCACCGCTTATCATGTTTATCTTTATTCTATAACGATGTGTATCTGCATTATATATTCCAAGAAGAATTCCAGTATACTCCAGTATTGCAAAAACGATACCTTCGGATGTTGATAAAACAATATATTCTCGGATTGGCACGGGCATATATCTAGTCGGTCCTCCTCGCAATCTAATTGGTAAACCAGCAGGTATGACATATCTTCGAAATTCGAATCGCCGGTTCTGATTTTTCTCGGGAATAAGCCGAATATATCCAAGTTGCGAAAGTGGATATCCAAGTACTTCATGAGAAGGAGGCCTGCCCGGAGGAGACCTCGACTGTCTGGCAGAAGAAGAAGGAGAACTAGGATTACGTTCGACATTGGGATTCCGTTCAAAATTTAGTGAATCGTAATTTGCAGAAGTTTTAATAAAACTTCTTGAGAACATTACTTGAGTTTTGCCTACTGGACAATTCCGTCTTTCATCTGGAGTAAAATTATCAACTGATCCACTTAGCATATTTATTTTTATTCGCGGAGGATTTGACCCTCTCCCATAAATTCCACGAAGAATACCACTATAATCCAATATTGCAAGAATGTCATCATTGGATGTTGATAATACAATATATTCTCGGGTTGGCACGGGCACATATCTTTTTTGTCCTGCTAGAAATTGAAGGTTCATACTGGCAGGAATAACGTATCTTCGAAATTTAAATTGCTGGTTTTGATTTGTGCGAGGAATAAGCCGAACATATCCAAGTTCTTGTATTGTACATCCAAGTACATGATCTGAAGGAAGCCTGCCCCGAGGAGAAATGG
This sequence comes from Andricus quercusramuli, assembly GCA_932178445.1. Taxonomy (NCBI): domain Eukaryota; kingdom Metazoa; phylum Arthropoda; class Insecta; order Hymenoptera; family Cynipidae; genus Andricus; species Andricus quercusramuli. The sequence continues at coordinate 51,188 of CAKNXH010063879.1, forward strand.
ATCTTTCTCGGAGTGGAGGCTCCTGAAGAGATTTCCGGTCAGGTGAATGTTGTTGTCGAACAGCAGAAGAAGAAGAAGGGCCATGATTACGTTCGATATTAGGTTTCTCGTCGGGCTGTGAACTGCATTCTGCAAGAAGAAATAGAAGATTCTTTTTTTTTTGTTCAGCACATTTATGTCTAATATCTTTAGCTGAATTCAACGTTTCTTTGCAGGAAGCATCTTTCTGGTGATTCAATACAAATTAAGAAAAATAATCCTCAATTATACGAACTGCCCAGAGTACATTTTTCTTGTTAAATAAACATATATTTTTTGTAGAAGACAACTGTATAAACGCTTTATTAACCTTAATGACAATAAACGATTTTCTGCTATACGAAAACCTGCATAAAATAAACAGTTTTTAATATATCAAATTATTTGGCAAATATCTTCCTACTCAGTTTTTACTGTCAAATAACACTTAACAAACAATCATTTCAAATGAGCGAAATAAAGAATTTAATTGCACTTATTTCAAAATTCTATAAACAAGAGTTGAGCGACAAAACTTTCAGGTTCAAAATGATTGAGGCTCACCGTGTTTGAATTTAACTTAACTCATTGTTTTATTTTCGGGATTTATTCTGAATTCGTTAAAATTATCATGAAATTCCTATGAACTTCAAGGAACTCTTTTCAATTCAAAAAACATTAGAAACATCATCAATACACGTCAGTCACTTCCAGTTAGTCTTAGTCACATTTTGGGTTAGAAATTATTATGTCAAGGAACTGTATTTAAAAACAAAATCTCATTTGCAACTAACGTTCGGACTTAATTTTAGTTTTGCCTCTTTATTTACTTTTATTTTCTTTATATAAATATAATAAGAATGTATGTATTGATGTACATATATAATAATGATAATGATACATAATATACAATATACTAAACTATTTTCTTGAAAATTAGTCTTCTTTGCTTGAAAATTCAACTATTTTTTAGACAGCATTTGTTCATAAGTCCAACTGTTTGATGAAAAGTTACAAAATTAATTTTCTCAGGTTCTACTATCTGCTTGAAAATGCATTATTATTTTAAAAAGTGATGTCTTTGTGGTAAGCTCAATAGTATATTGTGCACCAAGGGGGAAAAGAGAGACATAATTCATGAGTATATCTTTTCAGTACGAGTCGTAGGAACCGACTTTAAGTGCCGCTTTTCAAGATCGTAGGTATGTAATGGCCATGTATATCTATGGCGTCATAATTTTTGACGTCATAGACTGTAAAAACAATAAGGATGAAAAACATTAGTCGCAAGTGTTACTTAAATGAGACCACTGGTGGGAACACCGAATCGTTTCCTTGTGCACTGAAAATAACAGCATGAAGTTATCCTTTTCAAAGAAAGGACGCGAAAAAAAATAATGCAGTACAGAAAAGAAATCTTTAGTTTTTACACTGTAAATATAGAACCGGCTATTATATGACTATAAGCTCCACAGGCCTGCTAAACAGCCGCATTCATGCATGTATTATATGAAATATAACAAGAATTACAGATACATTATATTATTATATTCATCAATAGAATTAACGATGACCGCCAAAGTGAAGAGAAAAGTAGACAGCATCCGCATTTTCGCAAAATAGAGAAAAAACGGATTATTGCTTTAGTGAATAATCTGGTTAACAACTGTATCTAAGAAATATTCTATTGCATCATCAGAGTACAAATATATACATGTGTAGCCGTTATCTCACATATATGTGAAATAACGACGCCATCAGTGGCAAGATTGTCTCTCGCAAATAATGATATCATCTGATATTTTTCATTATGATCATTTGAATTAAGAGATTCTCATCTCAAATGGAAGGTATTGGTTTTATGTAAGAATTAAGTGTTGCCGAATTCATCAAGATTTGACGTTTTTGGACTCACTGATTAGGGAGTAATGGTTTTTACTTGATGAGGAAGAAGAATGAGGAAGAAGTAATTGAAGGGAGGAGAAGTAGAAGTATGTGAGTGGAATTAGCAGAAGTAAAAGAGGGAGAAGTGAGGGAAGAGATGGAACTGGAAGTGTGGGATGAGAGGGGTTGGGAAGCTGGAGGAGCGAGTGTAATTGGGGGATGTGAGGGGAGCCGAAGTAGAGAAAGGAGAAGTCAGGAAATTGAAGAGGTAGAAAGTATGAGAAGTGTGGGATGTGAAGGATGTTAGGGGTTGTGATGTCGAGGAGGGAGAAGTAAGAGAAGTAAAAATTGTATATCATTATATATTTACCAATAGAATCAAGAAAGACAGCAGAAGCAAGAAATAGAATACCCACGGTGATCCTCATTTTTTACTAATCGGGTAGATGAGAGTAAATGAAAGTAGATGATACGCATTCAGCGAGAAAAGGAATTTTCATTGAAAAGTTTCCATATATATGTATATACTAGTACTCGCGCAAAAAAATATCTACGACGTACACGGAGAGCCGCTAGTCACTATCTTACTATACATCGTAAATTTAAGCGTGGAGACAAACATTTATTTAACATTGAAGTTTCATAGAGATTTACTTCATTATTGCACAAATTTATATGATGAATTCATGTGATATCATTCATCGATTTTTTTTATAATGAACCAAATATACATTTTTTATGAACTTTTCTAATTTTACATGCACTACACTTCAATTGAGGGAAAAACATTTAGGAAGTAAAGAAATCTTTAGAATGTAATTTCAATTTCCATAATTTTAGATTTTTCCATTGAAAAAATAGCTCTGTACCTATTATTGAAAAAACGTTCGTATATAGGGCAACTTTCTAGGATTATTCAAAATATATCTACTGAATATAATTAACACATATCAAAAGTGTTAGTGAATAGATTTCATGCGACACAGTATGAAGACGTTTCGTTTTTGTCAACTTGCAATGTATAAAATGGGTAAAAGATAAAATTCTTTGTAATTTTCCTGATGTACAAGAAATTTTTATAATTTTCAAATTAAACTTTTGGGCTGGTTTTAGTTTTCAGCCCATACTAGACTTTCGTGTTTTTAGACAGGGTTGCGAACCTGATATCCGACCCGACGTCAATAGTGCATCAAGAGTAATTAGAAATAATAAAATTTCACACTTTAGAGCCCAAATTGCTCTAGGTCACTATTGAAAAATGCACTATTGAAAAATGCTAGGTCACTATTGAATTTCTTATTTTGAGTTGATGAAGGAATGTCCTCATTGTCATTGAAAGGTATTTTATTTTTTCTCTAAAATACCCAGACCTTGTTTAAGTTTAACTGACCTTTGGGTAACCACCAAGGTCAAACCTACAACCTGAGCACATGTTTGTTCGTAAAATTTTCGGCTCTTTTGATTGCCGTTGTCAAAAATAGGGGTTCCCATTTCAAAAAAGAGGTGACCTTGGAGTGACCTTGAAGGACAAGCTCAAGGTCAAGATCAAGGTATCCATAGGATTCCGCGTTCAAAGTTACTGCAGGAATGGCCTTAACCTCTTCAAAAATAGTTTTATCCTGGGACCCAGAAAATAACAATATTCAATTAAAAATATCAATTTTTAATCGAAAATTCAATATTTACATTTTTAGTTGAAGAAATTTATTTCGTACCAAAAAAATCGAATTTTGAACCGCACAGTTACATTTTTTAATAAACAGATGAATTTTCAACGGAAATTCTCAGCCTTTAGTAAAAGAGTTAAACATTCAACCGAATAGTTCATTTTCCAACTAAGAAAATTGTGTTTTTAAACAAAAAAATTAATTGTCACAAAAAAGACTACATTTATATCAAAATTGTTGAATGTTCAATAGAATAATTAGGTTTTCAACTAAATTATACAATTTTCAAGAGAAAACGATAAATTCTCAACTAAAAATATGATAGTACACTTTTCAACTATGAAATTTTCTTTCAAACTATAATTTTTGACGCGACCCTCCTCCCCTGAAATTTGAATTATCATGATCATTATTATTATTATACAGAAATTTGGATCCAGCCAAATGTTATGTATTAAAAATTATTTCTAACTTCAAATCATAATTTAACCGAATTTTTTTTGTTTGTCGATTGAAAAATATTTTGAAAGTTAAACAATTTTCTTGAAAATTCGTCTTTCTGGCAGATAATTAATCGTTCTTGTCAAAAATTCAAGAATTTGGTTGAAAATTTAAACTGAAAAGACGCATCTTAGCGTAAAGTGGTTTCAAGCAATTTTGTAGATATATAATTTAGGCGAAAAATTTTGTTAAATAAAATGTTATTATTACGTGCGTCCTTCTCCCAAAAAGTTAATTTTCCTATTTTTATAACAAGAGTTTATGAAAAAATTTGTATTTTTTGGTTGAAGAACTTTCTTCTTTTCATTTTTTTCATCTGTTGTGTCGTTTATCCTAAAGTTTAGTTTTTAGTTTTTAATCTTGTTTTTCCACGATTAAAAGAAAATCTACTTGTTCTACCTGAAAATCATTAATAGCAAATCGACATATTTTTTTCTAAGTTGAAATTTCATCCAAAATACATTTCAGTTTATTTTTCAACACCAAAATATAAATTTTAAACAAGAAGTAAATTTTCTACGAAATAGTGAGATTTTCAACAAAACAGTCGAATTTTTAACAAAGCAATGGAATGTTCAACCGAAAGTATGTAATTTAAAATAAATAATTAAATAAAAGATGTAATTTCTGCTAAAGCAGGTGCATTTCGAAATCAGAAAGAGAAATTTTCAAAAAAAAAGTTGAATTTTCAACTGAACATTCATTCTTATTATGCATTCTTATTAAAAAAAGATTAAATATTTCTTCTGAAACCAAAATTTAACATTTATGAATGTACAATTTTATTATTACATGATTATTCGAAATAATTGATTTTCAACCAAGAAAAAGAGAATTTACAACAAAATAGTTAAATTTTCAACCAAACTGATGAATCTGTGATAAAAATATAAATTTTCAGCAAAAAATGTAATAGTTGACCTTTCCACAAAAAAATATTTTGATTTTCTATAGAAACCTATTTGATTAAATCAAAGAATACAAATTTTCAACAAAATATTTGCATTTTTGATTAAGAAAAATATGTACTTTTTACAAAAATAATTGAATTTTCGACTAAAAAATACGATTTTCAACAAAATAAGTGAATTTTCAACTGTAAAAAATAAATTTTCTAGCAAATATATAAGAATTGCACTGTAAGTAAAAAAATTCATTTTTAACGTGAATAAAAAACGAATATTTAACAAAATTTTTCAAATTTTCATTCAAAGAAATTAACTTTTAACTAAAAGAATGCACCTTTAATCAAAAAAGAATAATTTTTCAACCAAATAGTTGAATTTTCAGCCAAAAAGGTTATTTCCTATGAAAAAGACAAATTAAAAAATAAATCGATCAATTTTCAACCAAAAAAGATCAATTTTCAACGAAAAATAGAACAGTATAAGTGCCAGTTAGGGAAATGATTTTTTAAGAAAATAAAATAAATTTTTAACAAAATAATTAAATTTTCAACCAAATAAATGAATTTTCTACCAAAAAAATTGAAAGTCTATAAAAAATTTCGAAAAAAAATTAAGGGTGATTTATAGTCAAAACGAATTAATTTTTAATAAAAAATCAAACATTTAACCAAAGAAATGAATTTTTTAACCTAGAAGATAAATATTCTACCACAAAAGACAAAGTTTTGACAACATTTTTAAAGAAATAGTTGAATTTTCAAGCCAAAGAAATTAATTCTGAACCAAAAAGAATAATTTTCTACCAAAAAAGATTAATCTTCTACCACAAAAGGCAATGTTTCAAAAAAATACAGAAATTTTCAAACCAAACCTAGAATAAATAAATTTTCAATTAAAAAACTAATCTAAAAAAATGTTAACAATCTATTTAAATTTCAAACAAAAAAAAAAAGAAGATTTTCCTACCTAAATTTTGAAACAAAAAAGGGTTTTCAGTCGCAATTCACGATTAGCGAAAATCTTGAAAATGTAACCAATTAGTTATATGAGAGGAAAAATCCTGGGACCAAAGTACAATTTTAATTTAAATTCAATAACCTGTAAATTCCAAATTTTCCCATTTGTGCTTAATTGAGTTAAATTTTCGAATAAACAATTAATTTTCAATCCAAACAAAAAACCTATTTTCGGCAAAAATTGTTAAATTTTCAGCAAAACAGAAATTATGCCAAAAATATACCAAAAATATTTTATTTTACCAAAAAAAAATTATACCAAAAATAAAGGCATTTTTTAACAACGTAGTTCAACTTCTAACCAAGTAATTAAAAACATTCAACCAAAACAAGATTAATTTTCAACCAAGATGATTAATTCTCTATCAACAAAAACAATTTTTTCATCTAAAAATAAATTAATTTCGAACCGACAAAAAAAAACGAATTTTCCACAAAATAGTTCAATTTTCAGCAAGGTAGTTGATTTTTTGTTAAATATAAATTTTCCGCTAAAAATATTTCTTCTGTATATAAAAGCATGAATCTTCAGCCAAATAATTTAATTTGCAAGCTAAAAAGATCAACTTTCAATCAAGAAACGAAAAGTTCAACTTTCGATTACCAAAACTTATTTTCAACACAAAAAAAAACTATTTTTCAGTAAAATAGTCTAATTTTCAGGAAGAGAGATGAACCACAACTCAAATGATGAATTTTTAACAACAGAAAAAAATAATTTTTAACAGAGTACTTGCAACCAAGCAGTTAAACTTTCAACCAAAAAGAACGAATTGCAAAAAAATCAAGAATTTTCCACCAAAAAGTTGAATTTTCGTCTAAAAAATCAACTTTAAACAACAAAAAAAACGAATTTTCAACAAAATAGTTCAATTTTCAACCAAGTTCTTCAATTATTTTTTTTTAATATGAATTTTCAACCAACCAGATGAATTTTCAACAGGATTGATGAATTATTAATCAAAAGATTGAATGTTTAACAAAATACTTAATTGATATAATCAATTTTCAGAAACAATGGATATATTTTAATCAAAAAGGTTTTAGTTTTATATAAAAAAGAGTTGAATTGAACCAAAAAGATGAATTTTCAGCAGAAAATGTTTATTTTCCAACCATAATGACGAATTTTCAACAAAATACATTGAATTTGAAAATCATTTTTGATTTTTCAACGGAAAATGGATCAGATAGATAGATAATGCTTTATTCCTTGTATGACCTTTACAGCCTTTTACAATTCTTCCCTCTGTACAATTAAGATTTAAGATTTCTACAATTAAGATATACATTACAAAAGTGTCTAAATACAATACTTTAAGACATCACCCATACATCATTCCTCGTTCCACTCATTCATTCATCCCTCTCTTCCTCCCTTTTGTTTCTAGCCATTTCTTGAAATTTCCGTATGTATCCGCATAGCTCAGTGATCGGTTCTTTTTTCAGCACACTTATTATTTTGCCCCTTTTGTCTAAACCATCTCCTTTTTTCCACCAATTCTCAACCCACTTTGCTTCCTGCCCCCCAATCGCCTCCGCCCCCTTCTCACATTCTATAATATGCTCTAGTGATTCCATTTCTTCTCCGCATATCCGACAGCCTAAATCCTTAAAACCTTTTTTTCCTGTCTTCCCTACATTACCGCACCTCAGTCTTGCACATTGCTCTTTATCTCCTTCTTTTATACTCCCTCTTTCCCAATACTTCTCCCTCTCTGCATTACTTTTGCATTCTTTGTACCAATCACAGTACTTAGACTTATCTATTCTTCCCCAATCCTCCTGTATTCCCTGCTCTTCTTTTATTCTTACTCCTGTGTCTAGTTCTTTGTTTAGTTCCTCTAGCTCCTCCTGGTTTCTCATTCTCTTACATGTTATTCCATTCCCTACTTCCCTCATTGCCTTTTCCAGTTCCCTACCCCATTCTGTTGGACATCCATTCTCAATGCCTCTTATTTCTTCTCTGAGACATATTCGAGGCCACCTATCATCTTCCATTTGCACTATCTTACTGATATACTCCCCCGCTCTTCTTCTAGCTTCTACTTCTATCCTTCTAACTCCCGCCTCCATTCTCCATAAATACCCCGGTGTGTTGTTATCTACCCCAAGTGCCATTTTTACGCACTTTCCCTGCGCCTTTTCCATTTCCTCCCTTCTTCCCCATCCCCATATTTCTACCCCATACATGAAGCCCGACTTTACTAATGCGTTCATTAAATATAATCTTCTTCTCAACCCCTTTACTCTCGACCTTTTCATTATCCCCCATGTTGCCCTCGCCGCTATCTTCGCTTTCTTTCCGATATTCTGCAGATGTTTCCTATAAGTCATGCCTGTCGAGAACCAGAATCCAAAATATTTATATCTATCCACTATTTCTAGGCTTTTCCCCTTAAATTTCCAACTTTCATCCTTCTTCCTTCTCCCCCCTTTTCTAAATATCATTATTTTACTTTTCTCTACATTCACTTCCATCCTTTTCTTATCTACATACTTCTCTAGTGTTTTGAGCATCTCCTTCAGACCTATCGCATCATCCGCCACTACAGCTATATCGTCAGCAAACTTCAATGCATAAATTTTCTTGTTCCCTATTACTGTCCCTCCCTCATTCTTTCTTTCCCATTCGTCTTCTAGATCATTCAGCCCTATTATAAATAATGTTGAGCTCAACGGGCACCCCTGTCTTACTCCCCTCCACGTTTCAAATTTTTCCGATACACCTTCTCCTGATATTATCGAATTTGTTGTCTTCCCATATATTCTCCTGATCATTTTCATCATCCGCCCCTTTATTCCTATTTTCTCCAGCTTCTTCATCATCAAGTCCCTGTCTACCATCGAACGCTTTCTTAAAATCTATGAACGCAACATAAAGTTTTCCTCCTTTCCTTTTCAATTTATTACCCACCAAGCTATTCATTACGAAAATATGGTCCCTCGTAGCTCTTCCTTCTCTAAAACCTGCTTGACTCTCCTTTATCACTCCTTTCTTCTCTATCCACTCCCTTAATCTTTTTCCCATTATGTTTGTTACCAATTTGTACCCCACGTCTAATAAAGCCACTCCTCTATAATTCGTTGTTAATTCCTCGTCCCCTGATTTATAGATGGGATATATCCTAGCCTCCTCCAACCCCCTCGCTATTTCCCCCTCTATCCACATTAGGTTAATTATCTCGCTCAATTCCATTATCCATTCCTGCGGCAAATTTTTCAGGAATTCCGCTGTTATCCCATCTTCCCCAGCGGCTTTATTGTTTTTCAATTCCCTTAGCGCCTCCCTAACCTCCCTCTCCCCTATTTCTGCATTTAGTTTTTCCATTTCCTCCTCATTTTCTCCATGCTCTTCTTCCCTCTCCCCTTCCATTTCGCCTACTCTTTCTTCATCTCTCTTCCTCCCTGCGCTACTAGTAATTCCTGAAAATGCTCCACCCACTGCTTTTTTCTTATCCCCTTTCCCTTCTACTTCCTTCTCGGTCTAAACTTACCTATCGCTTGCCAACATTGCCTACCACTTCTGCTGCCCTCCACGTCCCTCCATTTTGCTTCCTCTATCTCTCTCTTTTTCTCAATTCCCAGCGCTTTTAGCCTCTTCCGCCGTTCCCTCAGTACACCTTTTTCCCTCTCTCATTTAGTTTTTAAATGATCTTTCAGTGCCTCCCACACCTTTTTTCTCTGTTCCTCGACTTCTTTTCCCAGTTTCCCTTTACCTTCTTCACCTCCACTCCTCTTTTTTACCATCCCCAATTCCTTCGCGACTTCTTTTATTGCAATAATCAACTTCCCCCATCTCCCATCTACTGAAACACTATCATTCTTACTACTCCATTTTTTTCTCATTCCCTCTTTATAATCCTCTTCTTTATCCTCATTCCACTTAAAGAACACCTCCCCCTTTTTGCCCTCATTTCTTCTTTTAACTTATTTTCCCTCTTCTATTCCCAATACTAGTATAATAGGTAGATGGTCTGACTCTATTCTTGTTACTATTTCCATATTTTCGACAATATTTTCTGATCCATTATCCCTTATTAATGCATAGTCGATCACTGAGCCTCCCCCATCTCCAACCCACGTCAACTGGCCTTCCTCATCCCCTTTCGTTCTTCCATTCAAAACTAACAATTCTAGATCTTCACATAGCTCAACCATTTTTTTTCCTTCTGCGTTCACAATTTTATCTGTCGATTTTCTATCCTCATAATCCTCCTCAGCGATCTCATTGCTGCTTTGCAGCCCTCCTATCCTCGCATTCCAGTCCCCTATTACTATTACATTCTCTTCTGTCCCTATATCTTCTATAATTTTCCTCAATTCTCCCCCATCTCTGAAATTCCTGCATTGTTATATAATGCGACTATTCTCAATTTTTGCTTTCTATTTCCTAACCCTTCCACAAGCAAACCAAACTTCCACTCACTCACCTTAATGTTTTAATTTTTACAAATTCTGTTGCTTATTCCTAACAGTTGCCCTCCTTTTGCTCTCCCTTTCTTAAACACTCTCTCAGCCGCTTTGCCATACCACTTATAATCACTGTCTAATGTTTGACATACACTTTTTTCATTACTTTTTTCTAACCATGTTTCTTGTAATGCAATCACATCATATTCTTTTAATGTATTTCGTTAAAAATTAATCTTTTTTCGTAGAAAATTATTCTTTTTGGTTCAGAATTAATTTCTTTGGCTTGAAAATTAGTTTTTTGTAATTAAAAATTAATTTTTCTAACTGAAAATTTAACTATTCCATATTTTGTTGAACATCAATCTTCTTCACATGAAAATTCAACTATTTGTTTAAAAATGTTGTCAAAACTCTGTCTTTTGTGGTAGAATATTAATCTTCTAGGTTAAAAATTCATTTCTTTGGTTAAATATTTGATTTTTTATTAAAAATTAATTCGTTTTAACTATAAATCACCCTAAAATTCTCTTCGAAATTTTTTTTATAGACATTTAATTTTTTTGGTAAAAAATTTATTTGTTTGGTTGAAACTTTAATTATTTTGTTAAAAATTTATTTTATTTTCTTAAAAACTTATTTCCCTAACTGAAACTTATACTGTTCTATTTTTCGTTGAAAATTTATCTTTTTCGGTTGAAAATTTTTGTTAAATATTCGTTTTCTATTCATTTTGAAAATAAATTTTTTTACTCGCAATGCAATTCTTACATATTTGCTGGAAAATTTATTTTTTACAGTTGAAAATTCACTTATTTTGTTGAAAATCGTCTTTTTTAGTGAAAAATTCATTTATTTTGGTAAAAAAATACATATTTTCTTGATTAAAAATGCAAATCTTTTGTTAAAAATTTTTATTCTTTGATTTAATTGAATAGGTTTTTATAGAAAATCAAGATATTTTTTCGTGGAAATGTGAACTATTACACATATTGCTGAGAATTCATATTTTGGTTGCAAATTTAACTGTTTATTGGAAAAGTATTTTTTTTTTAAATTAATTTTTTAACTGAAAATTTAATTTTTCCATTTTTTTGAAATTGATCTTTTTTAGTTCAAAATTCTCCTTCTTTGGTAAAAAAAAAAAAATTTCTTGGAAAAATAATTTCTTGCTGAAGTCATATTTTTTGTTTGTGAATTTAATTTTTGTAGAGAAAATTCGTCTTTTTGGTTTTAAAAAACATTTTTTTTGTCTAAATTTCATATTTTTTGATTAAAATATAAACTATGACACCTTTTTTGGAAATTTATCTTTTTAGGTTGAAAATTCAAGTATTTTGATAAAAAGTCGTCTTTTATAGTAGAAAAGACATTCTTTTGTTAAAAATAAATTAATAAATTTTAAAATTTTGAATTTGTATTTGAAATAATCTTGTCTGGATGAGAATTTAACTATTTTTAAAGAAATTTTTAAATTAAAAATTCATATGTTTTAAGAGAAAATTGATCTTTCTTGGATAAAAATGCAACTGTTTGGTTGAAAATTTAACTATACTGTTAAAAAGTCATACTTTTGGTTGAACATTCCATTGCTTTGTTAAAAATTCGACTATTTTGTTGAAAATCAATTTTTAATGAAATATTTAAGTTTGATTGATATTTCAAAGAAAAAATTTTTTTTTTCGAATCAAAAACAGTAGAATTCAACTAAAGAGAATGATAATTTTGATCACAATAGTTGAAAATTGATCGTTTTTTGTTAAAAATTCTACTGTTTGGTTCTAAATGAACCTGTGTTGTTTGAGGATTCAACTATTTTGTTAAAAATTCGTCTTCTTTGGATAAATTCAACTGCTTTCAATATCAACTAATAAACTAATTGGTATAAATTGAAACCACTGTGTTAAAAATTATTTTGTTTTGTTGAAGATTCATTTTAATTGAAAATTCATATTTCCGGCTTAAAATTTTTTTAATGAATTCAACTGGTTGCAAATATGTTTCTTTGGTGTTAAAAATTAATCTTTTTATCTGAAAATTCTATTCCATTTTTGGTTGAAATTATTCAGTAAAAAATTCATGTATTTTGTTGAAGATTCGTCATTTTAGTTAGAAAATGAATCTTGTGTCCAAACAACGCGGTCATGGAGACTTATAGAAAATTCGAATCAAATTCAAATAGAATTTAGTTCTACCTTGATGAATAGAAATTCCCGAAATACCTTGAAAATGTATTTATTACGTTATTTAAATGTAAAAAAAATAATAAAAATATGATATCAGATAATTACACACGTGGAGAGTCATATCTTGTTAATGAAAATAAATAATATATTAAATATAATAAAATAATATAAATAATATATATATATAATATAAATAATAATAATAATATATAATATATATATGAATAATATATAATAAAATAAAATAATTGTTAGGTAACGAATTTTTAAAGATGAAACATAGGATGGCGACATTTTACAACTTTCGTAACAATTGTAACTGTAAATTATTTTACGAATTTTATTGGTGGTTCGAAATCTGTGAATTATTAGTAAAATTATTTTCTTTTGAAGATAGGAACTTTCTCTGAAGAACCAGGCAGTTTTAAAATTGTCTTTGTCCGTTTCAGCTCGTTTACTTAGTTTATGCACTGTTTAGCACGTAAATCAAAAAATAATACAAATTTACATAACCGTTCGCGCGTTCATTGGGTAATGTATACGTCACTTAGAATCCTTCCAAAGTACATTAGTGATCTAACGTTTTCGCATTTTGAAAAAAAAATGCGAGAAAAAATGTGAGAGCTTTATTTAAAAATCTAATTTTATGCAATTTTTTCGGTATTAAACAATTTTATGTGAATAAAATGTGAATAAAATTTCTCTGGCTCTGCTGGGATTCGAACTCAGGATTTTCAGGGTTCGGATCCCAGCGGAGCTAGAGACATTTTTTTCAGAACTTATAAAATAAGTAATCATTGTTGAAAAAATATTGATTTCAGACCATGTAGACTAAACACATTACCATAAAATTATTTAATCCCTAATTTTATTTGAGAAATCATCTCTGATTGAAAATCTACCTACTTTTAAAAATTCGTCCTTTTTCTTGAATTGAACTGTTTTTTTTTTTATTTTGTTAAAAACTTATCCTTTTTATTAAAAAGTTCAATGTTTTCATGAAAATTCGTATTCTTGGGTTGAAAACTAACTTTTTCGTTGAAATTTCCCATTTTCTCGTTGAATATTTTATTATTTGGTCGAAAAGTTAATTTTTCTGTAAACAATTGAACAATTTTGGTGAAAAATCATCCGTTTTAGTTCAAGTCAAATATTTTGATGAAAATTCGTATTTTCGAATTGAAAATTGAACTGTTATGGAGAAAATTAGTTTTTTATTTAATAAATTCAACTGCTTTTTATTTAAAATAAAAATATTTTTCGGTTGAAATATCAACTATTACATTTTCCGTTGAGAATTCACCTTTTCTGTTTGAAAATTTTAATATTTAGTTGAAAATCGTCTTTTTAATTGAAAATTCCACTATTTTCATAGAAAATTTAACGATTTCGCTAAAAAGGAACTTTTTTGTTAAAATTGCATGTTTTCGGGTTAAAAATTTAACTTTTTTGTAGAAAATTCGTCTTTTTTAAATGATTTGATGATCTTTTAGTTGAATTTTATTATTTAGTTGAAAAGTTGATTTTTTTGTTGATAATCAAACAATTTTGTTGAAAAATTATGCTTTTTAATTAAAAATTGAAATGTTTTCTTGAGAATTCGTCTTTTTGAGTTGAAAATTCAACAATTTGCTTAGATTTTTTTGTTTCTTAATTTAAAAATCTTTCTTGGTCATCTCTTTCGTTAAAAAGTTGAATTATTTTGTTAAAAAGTCTTTTGTTCAAAATTCAATAATTTTGTTAAAAAGTTACCCTTTCTATTTAAAAATTTAAAAGTTTTCTTGATAATTCGTTTTTGTTTGAGTTGAAAAGTCAACTATTTTGGCAGAAAATAAAAAAAATCTGTTAAAAATTAACTTCTTGTTAAAATTTCACATTTCCGGTTGAAAAATTTTCTTATTCATTTGAGAAGTTAATTATTTTGTTAAACGTTCAATAATTTTGTTAAAAAATCATAATTTTGGTATGAATCAAATATTTGATTGATAATTCATTATTTTTGGTTTAATGGTAAACTATTTTGACATAAAATGAAACAATTCTGTTGAAAATTAAATTTTTATTTAAATTTCACATTTTTGGATTAAGAACTTGATTATTTGGTTAAAAAATTAATTATTCTGTTAAAAATTCATCGATTTCGGTAAAAATAATTCTTTTTAGGTAAGGTCAAACATTTGGTCAAAATTTCCACTATTATGGTATAAGATTTATTGATTTTGTTGGAAATTATTCCATTCGTTGAAATTTTACATTTTCTGGTTGAATTTTCCATAATTTGGTTAAAAATTTAATTATTTTGTTAAAAATTCGACCATTTTGTTAAAAAGACATTATTTTGGTTACAGTCAAATATTTGCTTGAGAGATAGTTTTTTGTTTGTTTGTTGAAAAGTCAACTATTTTGGCAGGAAATTAAACAATTCTGTTAAAAATGAACTTTTTGGTAAAAAAAACATCCTTTTTAGTTAAAGTCAAATATTTTGATAAAAATTAGTCTTTTTGGTTGAAAATCTACCTATTTGTTAAAAATTCGTATTTTTTATTGAATTCAACTGTTTTTTTTTTTTTAATGAAAACATTTTTTGGCTGAAATATCAGTTATCACAATTTTAATTGAGAATTTATCTTCTTCAGTTAAAAAATGTATTATTTAGTTGGAAAGTTAATTATTTGGTTGAAAATATAATTTTAAAAAAATCCTTCTGAGTTAAAAATTAAAATGTTTTGTTGATAATTCGACTTTATGGAATTTACTATTTAACTAATTGGGTAAAAAATTTAAGAATTTTGCTGAAAATAAACTTTTTTGTTAAAATTTCATATTTTCGGGTTAAAAATTCAACTTATTTATAGAAAATTGGTTTTTAGGCTTGAAAATTCAACAATTTAGTTTGAATTTGTTTCTTTCTTGACCGAAAAATCTTTCTTCGTTAAAGATTTATCTCTCTTGTTAAAAATTTAATGATTTGTTTATAAAATGTTTTCTTGAAAATCAAACAATTCTGTTGAAATTTTATATTTTCGGGTTAAAAATTCGATTATTTGATTGAAAAGTTAATTATTTTTTTAAGCATTGAAACAATTTTGTTAAAAAATACTAATTCACGTGAAGGTCAAATATTTGGTTAAAAATTCGTTTTTTTTTAGTTGAGAAGTCAACTATTTTAGCCGAAAATAAAAAAATTCTGTTAAAAATAACTTTTGTTAAAATTTGACATCTTCCGGTTGAAAATTAATTTTTTGTTGAAATTGTACATTTTCGGGTTGAATACTTTATTATTTGGTTAAAAAGATAATTATTTTCTTAAGAATTCGACAATTTTGTTAAAAAGTTATCATTTTTGTTTAAGTCAAATATTTGGTTGAAAACTTTTTTTTTTTTTTGAAAAGGCAACTATTTTGACAGAAAATGTAATGATTCTGCTGAAAATTAAATTAAATTGAAAATTTTTCTAAATTAGATTAAGAAAAAAAATTTTGCTAGAAAACTCAATAATTTAGTTGAAAAAAACTTTTTATTTTTGAGATGAAAATTCAACTACTTTGGCATAAAATGAAGAAATTTTGTTGAAAATGAACTTTTTTGTTGAAATTCTGGTAAAAATTCACATCTTCCGGTTGAAAACTTTATTATTCGGGTAAAAAATTAATTATTTTGTTTGAAATTCAAATATTTTGGCAGAAAATGAAACAATTCTGTTAAAAATTAACTTTTTGTTAAAAAAAAACATCCTTTTTAGTTAAAGTCAAATATTTTGATAAAAATGAGTGCTTTTGTTTGAAAATTAAACAATTTGGTTGAAAATAAACTTTGTGTTAAAAATTTACATATTCGTATAGAAAATTTCATTTTTTGGTTGAAAAGTGAATTATTTCATTAGGAATTCAATAGTTTTGTTAAAAATTCATCATTTTGGTTAAAAATCAAATATTTGGTTGAAAATTTGTCCTTTTAGTTGAAAATTTACTTTTTTATTTAAATTTCATATTTTCGGTATGCATATTTCATTACTTGGTTAAAAAGTTGAATATTTTGCTAAAAATTCAACAATTTTGGTAACAAACTTGATGCAAATTCGTATTTTTTTGGTTGAAAAATCCACAATTTATGTAGAAAATTCAACAAAGTTATTGCCGACTATTGAGTTGAAAATAAAAATATTTGGTTGAAAAATCACTTCATTAAAAATTGAAATGTTTTGTTGAGATTTCGCTTTCATGCGTTAAAATTGAAACATTTTGATAGAAAAATCAACAATTTTTTGGAAAATTACATTTTTTGTTAAAATTTCATATTTTTGGATTGAAAATTAAACTAATTTGATAGAAAATTCCTCTTTTTGGCCTTAAAATTCAAAAGTTTGGTAGAATAGTCAACTATTTTGTTAAGAATTAATATTTTCTTATTGAAATATCAACTTTTACATTTTTTTAAAAGAATTCATCTTCTTTATTAAAAATTGAAGTACTTTGTACAAAGTTGAATTACTTTGTTGAAATTTATTTTGTTTCTGATGAAGATTTATTATTCAAGTTGAAAATTTATCTCATTAGTTGAAAATCTACCTATTTGTTCAAAAATTCGTATTTTTCATTAAATTCAACTGTATTTTATTAAAAATGAAAATATTTTTTGGTTGAAATATCAGTTATCACAATTTTCATTAAGAATTTATCTTCTTCAGTTAAAAAATGTATTATTTAGTTGAAAAGTTGATTATTCTGTTGAAAATATGATAATTAAAATAATTTTTTCTTTTTAGTTAAAAATTGAAATGTTTTGTTGAGAATTCGACTCTATGGATTGAAAATTAAATTATTTTGGTAAAAAGTCAAGAATTTGGGTGAAAATAAACTTTTTGATAAAACTGCATATTTTTGGGTTAAAAATTTAAGTTTTTTATTGAAAAGTTAACTATTTTGATAAGATTATAACAATTTTGTTAAGAAATCATCATTTTGGTTCAGGTCAAATATTTGGTTGAAAATTCGTTTTTTTTTTGGAAATTTTGCTTTTTAGTTAAAAATTGAAATGTTTTGTTGAGAATTCGACTTTATGGATTGACAATTAAACTATTTTGGTAGAAAATTCAAGAATTTGATTAAAAATAAACTTTTTTCCTTGAAATTTTCCATTTTCTGCTTGAATATTTCATTGTTTAGTTGAAAAATTAATTATTTCGTTGAAAATTAAAAAATTTTGGTGAAGAATCATCTGTTTCAGTTCAAGTTAAATATTTCGAAAAATTCTTTTTTTTTAAATTCGACTATTTATGGAGAAAATTCAACAGTTTGGTTGAAAATAAACTTTTTTGTTGAAATTTTATATTTTCGGGTTGAGAATTAAACTCTTTTTTAAAAAATTTCTCTTTTTAGCTCTAAAATTGAACAATTTGTATAAAAGTAAACTATTTGGTGGAAAGTTGAAATATTCGTTTCAAAATTAACTTTTTTGTTGAAAAATCGCATTTTTGGGTTGGAAATTTAACTAGTTTGTAGAAAATTGATCTTTTTCTGTTTCAACTGATTTCAACTATTCTTCATTGAAAATTAAAATATTTTTGTTGAAATATCAATTATCACATTTTTCATTGATATTTTATCTTCATGGTTAAAAAATGTATTATTCAGCGTAAAAGTTAATTATTTTGTTGAAAATATTATGATTTGAAAAAAATGATTTCTTTTAGATAAAAATTGAATTTTTTGTTGAGGATTCGACTTTATGGATTGAAAATCAAACTATTTTGGTAAAAAATTCAAGAATTTGGTTGAAAATAAACTTTTTTGTTGAAATTTCGACAATTTAGATGAAAGTTAACTTTTTATTTTTGGGTTGAAAATTCAACTACTCAAAATTATTTTTTTTTGAAATTCTGTTAAAATCTGACATTTTCAGGTTAAAAATTTAATTATTTGATTGAAAAGTCAACTATTTTCATAATAATTATAAAAATTTTGTTGAATTCTCATATTTTCGGGTTACAAATTTAATTATTTGATTGGAAAGTTAACTGTTTTCATAAGAATTATAACAATTTTGTTAAGAAATCATAATTTTGGTTGGGGTCAAACATTTTGTTGAAAATTCATTTTTTTGGTTGAAAATTCAACTATTTTGGTAGAAAATTCAACAATTTAGATGAAAGTTAAATTTTTCTTTTTGGGTTGAAAATTCAACTACTCAAAATTATTTTTTTTGTTGAAATTCTATTAAAATCTGACATTTTCAGGTTAAAAATTTAATTATTTGATTGAAAAGTTAACTATTTTGATAAGAATTATAACAATTTTGTTAAGAAATCATAATTTTGCTTAGGGTCAAATATTTGGTTGAAAATTAGTTTTTTTGTTGAAAATTCAACTATTGTGGTTTTCTTTTTAATTTTGTTAAACATTTTTGGATTGAAAACTAACTTTTTCGTTGAAATTTCCCATTTTCTGGTTGAATATTTCATTGTTTGGTTGAAAAATTAATTATTCCGATAAAAATTCAATTTGGTTAAAAATCATCTGCTTTAGTTCAAGTTAAATATTTCCAGGAAAATCCTTTTTTTTTAGTTCAACTATTCATTTGGAAAATTCGACAGTTTGGTTGAAAATAAACTTTTTTGTTGAAATTTCACATTTCCTGGTTGAAAATTAAACTCTTTTATAAAAAATTTTCCTTTTTAGCTTTAAAATTTAACAATTTGGTAGAAAATTAAACTATTTGGTTGAAAGTTGAAATATTTGATTGAAAATTCGCATTTTCGGTTTGGAAATTAAACTTTTTTGTAGAAAATTGATGTTTTTCGGTTGATTTCAACTGTTTTTTATTTGAATTTAGAATATTTTTGTTGACATATCAACTATTATATTTCTTGTTGAAAAATTATCTTTTTTGCTATAGAAAATTAATCTTGATGGAATCGTTAGCAATTAATTTGCTGTTGAAGATGTTTTTACAAAATCGTTATGAAAATATTTGAAATTTGGAAAATTTGTTGAAAAATCTCTTTTGAAACATCTTATTTCGTTGTCTTAAATATCTGTTTCTGATTCTTAAAAAATTATTCGAAATCTTGTGAGAAGAGGAAGAAAAGGGGAAAATTGGGTCAAAATTCTCGATTTTATGGGATTTTTCAAATTTAAGGGG
>CAKNXH010063879.1:71020-90656 GCA_932178445.1 Andricus quercusramuli
AAAAAAGGGACTGTGTTCCTTGAAATCAACTGTTGGATATTCTAGGTGAAGAAATCTAGGATGATAAAATGATAGTAAAATGAAAGGTACGTAAGAAAATTGATGCAAATGATTATTCTAATTTGCATGTATGTGTATACGGAGGTCAGGACCGTGAAAACTAAAGACAGTATCATCGAATCTTTACACGCGTATGTATGGCAGTTAAAGTACGAGCGAAAGCGAAAGAAAGTACGTGCAATTTTTTCGGTAACTTTTCCACATTTCTTGAAACGCGAATGGTAATCACGCACCATTGATCTACCTTTTTAATACCTTTACGCAAATTACTTTTCTATCGCATACTTGTATCGGTTGAACTTTCCGGACTCTTCAGAAACCTTCCAACTGCGTCTAAATAATATTCATAGAGAGAAATTTTCTTTTTATCTAAGATGCTCCAGAGTAATGAATAATATTGTGAAAAATTAGTCAAAGTTTGTTGATAATTTGACTTTATGGATTGACAATTAAAATAATTGTGTAAAATTTGTTTCTATTATTGTATTTATATACCTATATAATATTTTTTCTATTATATCATGACCATGACGTCATGCTAGGATAGTCAATACGTGAACGCAAGAACGCACACACCTTTCGCCCCGCCTTTCACAACACCCTTCTCTACTTCCCCCTCTCCTCTACTTATCCCTCCCCTCTACTTCTCCTCTCCTCTAGTTTTCATCTCCTACCCTTCCCCTAATATCCTTCACCAGCCATCACACAGCCATCACATACTCACCCTCATTTCTAGTAATTTCCCCCATTTCCTCTCACTTAAACTCACTTCTCCTACTTTCCCTCCCTAATCCCTACTTGCTCTCCCCTCATCACCCCTCGTTTCCTCTAGTTCCCTTCCCTTCACTTCTCTACTTCTTCTACTTCTCCGCCTCTTACTTCCTCTACTTACGCACCCCTCATTTTTCTTAATTTTCCGTACTACTCTCTTTATAATTTCCCTCACTTCTCCTACTCCCGCATCCCTATTTTTCCTCAATTTCCACTTCTTCCCTTCCCTCATTTCCCCTTTCCTTACGATTGACGGATGGACGAACATCCAAAATTCTCTGAAAATAGGGGAAATAGAGTGATTTTTACGCAAATAGAGGAATATAACGCTTAAGATTTCAAGTCAAAATATATTGCATTTTCAACAAAGGAATGAAATTTTCAAGGAAGAGTTAAGTTTTCAATCAATTAATTAAATTTTTTAAACGGAAAAATTGCATATTCAAGCCAAAGAAACGAATTCTTTGCGAGACAGTTGCATTTTTCACAAGAGAGTCGAATTTTCAAGTCGAAATGTTGAATTTTCTACCAAATAATTAAATTTGTTTTAAAATAGTTAATTTTCTAACTAAATAACCATCACACAGCCCTCCCCTACTCAACCTCATTTCTAATCATTTCCCATACTTCCTCTCACTTACACTCACTTCTTCTACTTCCTCTCCCTAATTTCCGCTGCTTCCGCACCCCTCATTTCCCCTAATTTTCCGTACTCCCCTCTTTTAATTTCCCATCACTTCCCCTACTCCCGCAACCCTATTTTCCCTTCATTAACATTTCTCTCCTTCCCTCATTCTCCCTTCCCTTGCATTTCCACTTTGACATCCCTTACTTTACATCGACTCATTTCCTCTCACTTCTCCTATTTCCACTCCCATTAATTTCACAAACTTCCCCTACTTTCCCTCTCCTCATTTATCTTCATTCCCCTAACTTCTCCTGCTTTCTCTTTTCTAATTTTTCCTCTACTGCTCTTCCGCCACTACCGTTCACCAGCCATCATACAACCCTTCCCTACTCAATCGTATTTCTAATCATTCCCCCTGCTTCCTCTCGTTGACACTCACTTCTCCTACTTCCTCTCATTTAGACTCACTTTTCCTACTTCCTCTCATTTGCACTCACTTCTCCTACTTCCCTCACACTCACTTCTCCTACTTTCCTCACACTCACTTCTCCTACTTCCTCTTCCTAATTTACCCTTATCCCACTCCCCTCATTTCCCCTCGTTTCCCCTAACTTCCTTCCCTTCACTTCTATACTACCCCTACTTCCACGCCCCTAATTGTCCCTAGTTTTCTGTGCTCCTCCCTTATAATTTCCTTTACTTCTTCTACTCCCGCATCCCTATTTTGCCTCCATTTCTACTTTTCTCCTTCCCTCATTCTCCCTTCATTCTTACTTTACTACCCATCATTCCCCTTACTTTTCATCCCATCATTTGCTCTCACTTCTTCTGTATCCCCGCCCCTTACTTCTCTTATTTTACCACCCCTCATTTCTCCTCACTTCTCTTACTTTATCTCCCCTCACTTCCCCTACTTCCGTCCACTCATGGACGAACACCCAAAATTCTCTCAAAATTGGGGAAATATGGTAATTTTGACAAAAACAGGAGAATACGCCGGAAATTAATTCTTTTGAATTAATGTATTGTACAGGTACCATTATTGAATTTAATATAAAACCCTTAAGATTTTAGGTCAAAACATATTGCATTTTTAACAAAGAATTTAAATTTACTACTAACATACTAACTAACTAACATACTAACATACTACTAACATCTTTAGCTTTCTTAAAACGGTGTAGGGACAATAACATCGTCCCAAAATTCTTACAGTTAAAAAACCATTTGGGAACATCTAAATCCAAATCAATTCTACATAAAACAAGTTTGCTTCTCTTAAAAGAAAGGATACAACATACCAAATTTGACTTGCATACTACCTCCAATAAACTATTAAAACTTCATCTTTTTCTATCAAACACTCTCAGATTTGACATTTGGTCCACATTGGACCGCATATCATTTGACCAATCCCAACGGATTAAAGATTTTTGCACTGAGAAACAAAAAATAAAATTTGACAAATTACTTCCAGTAAAGCACGCACCATTAACTAATACAGTAAAAAACATCTCTAACCATCATCTCAGCAATGAAATGATTTCAGCCTTATCTAAAGGACATAATTTTGCAGTCACTCCCTCCAAAATCCCAAAAGAAGAAATCATCAGCAATTTGGAATCCACAATATACACCCTTCCACCCGAAAAAGCAAATTACATACGACGTAGGACAGCCAACATTTTACGCGAAGCCCAACTCCCTTCCTCAAACTTAACAAAACAAGAAAAAACAGCTATTAAAGAACTCAATCAGAATAAAGACATCATAATATTACCCGCAGACAAAGGCAACACAACAGTAATAATAAATAAAGAAGACTATAACAACAAAATCATGGACCTTCTTACTGACGATACATATAAAAAGCTTAAAAAAGACCCCACAAAAACAATAACCAGAAAAACAAAAAGCCTCCTAAAAGACTCAAATCTTGACGAAGATACAATATCTAAATTAAAACCTACTAATCCTATCTCTCCAAAACTTTACGGACTCCCAAAAATTCACAAAAACAACATCCCACTCAGACCGATCGTCAGCGCAATAAACTCTCCAACTTACAACCTAGCACGCTTTCTCGCCAAAAAACTTAAGCCTTTCACAGGAAACTCTATCACACACATCCAAAACTCTTTTGACTTCATCAGAAAAATACAACAGATTCACATTCAACCCCAAGACATCCTAGTAAGTTTCGACGTAGTATCTCTCTTTACAAAAGTACCAATCTCTGATACAATCGATATTATTAAATCCTTTGCAAACTTCCCCTCCAATCTCACACCTTTAATAGAACACTGTCTTACTAATACCTATTTCTCTTTCAATAACCAATTCTACGAACAAACCTCAGGAGCAGCAATGGGATCTCCAATCTCACCTGTAATAGCTAACATTTTTATGGAAAATTTAGAAACTAAAATCTTTAACAAATCCAAGCTTAAACCGGAATTCTGGTGCCGTTACGTTGACGACACTTTTGTCATCTGGAGACATGGACTAGAAGAACTAAACAAATTTTTCGATTTCATCAATAAAATACACCCTAATATCAAGTTCACTATGGAAATTGAACAAAACGGAAAATTACCTTTCTTGGACGTACTAGTTTATAAAAGATCTGATAACACATTAGGACATGAAGTTTACAGAAAACCCACGCATACAAACAGATACCTGCATGCCTCCTCCCACCACCACCCATCTCAAAAGCAATCGGTCATCAATTCCCTTGTATACAGAGCTGTCTCCATAACAGATAAAGATAACTTACAAAAGGAATTACAAAATGTTAAACAAATCCTAATACAAAACGATTACACAAACAAACAAATTAATAAAGCAATAAGAAAATACACTCAAGAAAACAAGTCAACACAACCTAATAAAGAAAGAGAGAGGAAAGCAACCACCACCCTACCCTACATTCAAGGTATCACGGAACAAATAGGAAGAATTCTCAACAAACACAACATCCAAACTATATTTAAACCACCTGCAAAAATAGGACAACTTTTAAACAACCCTAAAGATAAAAAGGAACCTTTCAGTGATCCGGGAGTATATCAAATCCCGTGTTCTTGTGGTAAAGTCTATATTGGAGAAACCGGGAGGGCGGTAAGTCAACGTGTAAAAGAACATGAGAGTAAAGTTAGGCTAAAACATTTCACACAATCAGCAGTAGCTGAGCATCATATCGAAACAGGACATAGTATCTTATTTGACAAAACAACCGTCATCGCTAAAACGTCTAATAAATTCCCAAGAAAACATAGAGAAGCAATCGAAATCTTGAAACACCCTAATAACATCAATAGAGACAATGGATATAATACCAATCCGATTTGGCTTTCCGTCCTCCCGGGTTTTTTAAAAAAGACTTAATTGGCCAATCAAGTTCAAGCAGTCCCCACCATGGGGCACTCTGGCCAATCACAGGCATCGTAGAGAATACATATATAAGAACAACATAACCTGAAACCTCAGTTTCAGGTCAGCCCTGAAGATGTGAACTGCAATGTTCACGAAACGTCGGCAACATTCATAGTTTCGCACACGATTTAAACCCGAAAAATCTTTAAATTTTAAATTCTAAATTTTAAATTTAAATTTATTAATTTAAATTTCCAAGAAAGAGTTGAATTACCAATCAATTGATTGAATTTTCAAATGATGGATTGCATTTCCGGGCCAAAAAGACGAATTCTTTTCAAGACAGTTGAATTTCTTACAAGACATTAAAATTTTAAAGTCGAAATGTTGAATTCTCTACCAAATAATTCATTTTTTTTTAATAGTTAATTTATCAATCTAATAGTTAAATTGTCAATGAAATAGTTCAATTCAGATGAATTTTAAACCAAACAGTTGCATTTACAACTAAATAGTTGAACTTACAAGCAAAAGGGACGAATTAAAAAAAAATTGTTTGATATTGAATCAAATAATTCAATCTTTGCACCAAAAAGGACTAATTTTTTAGAACATTCCAACCAAAGGGGGCCCTAAACTACTGCTACTAGAGTCGCACGAGTTGCTGAAATATGAACTCGAGAAGTTTAAGCCGGATAGAGTGTTTAACATACCGGTAGTATCTGGATGTCTTAGGTTAGGGCACGAACGTTGTGGAGAAGAGCCAGTGGTGTCTGAGAGTCTAAGCTGAGAGTAGTGTTGCGACGAAGAATCAGGCCCGTGGCCATTAGTTGGCTGGTTTAAGGAGTCAAGTCAGGACTGAGCTGACGTCGATGGTGAGCTAAGGTGAGTTTTCAAGAAAGGGTCAAGGTCCGCACCCTCTGTGACCCTCACTGGTTTAAATGAAGCATCCTTTACGTCTCTGATCCAGACTGATTTCCTGAAGATCCATGCCTTACCGTCGAGCTTTCCATGACGTATCATTTCTTTGACTGACTTCAGGCGTAAGTAACAATCCATTGGTTGGTTTTGGTTCACGTTTACTGCCCCTCCCTCCAAGTTAGAATGAATTTCGTGGACCGTTAGTGATTTTTTATTTCTTATTTTGGAGGAGATCAGGTCTGAGCGAGCCCTAGCATTAGAGAGCCGAGCGATTATTGGTTTCGGCTGGTTCTGAGCTTTAGATGGAATGCGAAAGACATCCTCAATATCCCCCTTGAGCAGTTTGGAGCCGGTTAAAACCCCAATTTTCTCAACAACACTCGTGAGATCTTCGTGAGCAGACATAGGAAAACCCGTAATGATCACCTCTCTGTCTCTGATCGCATCTTCCAAGCGGGTAATCCTTTCTCCATGAAAAACTTTTATATCTTCTATGGCTGCTTTCTGAGCGGAATTATCTCTAGCTAACTGCTCTTGTGTAGCTTCAACTTTGGAGATTCTGGAACACACCGACTCAATTTTGCCGAGAAGGTTATCATTTTGAGCGGTGATCGATTGTAGCTGGGCTGAAGTGGAAGCCGAATCAGCACATTGCAGTTTCAAGGTTTCACTTGTTTTCGCACCGATTGCTTCCACTTTATCGAGGCGCTCGCAGATCAGATTAAGTTTGGCTAGGATCATCCCAGAAACAAAATCAGGATCAGCAGAAGGTTGGCTACTGTGGCTTGTAGCAGCAGGTTGTTGATGGACAATTGGTTCTGTTGGGCTTATTGGGGCGGGCCGCGTGAGTGACGTATCCTCCTTCGTTGAACTCAACAGGGAATTGTGACAACTGAGTAGAGTATCCTCCGAAAGAGCATTGCGGTTAGAAGTTTCTAGAGAGTGAGAAGCTGGGGCCCCTTCGCCAAGAATAATATCGCTTGTTATAAAAGAAGAGACTTTGGAAGCCTTATCAGCAAAGCTGATGCTGGAGTGGCACTGCCTGCAGACCGTAAGGACTTTTTGCTTGTGAGGAATCTCATAGAACTCAGTGCATTTCGGGTGGTAGGCTTCGTTGCAAGATTGACAGTAGATAGCAACTCTTTGAATTGTTCCACCACATGTATTACAGTTGGACTTTAAACTGATATTCTTAAGGTCGGTATTCTGCATCATAACGAAAAATATCGTTTTCGTTCAAAAATAGATGACAGGGATAAAGATCCCTTCGCGCAGGCAACCCGATCTACTCCCGTGCCAAGTACAATGTCATAGTAGGATTTAGGCTCCGTAGCCGCTACGCTGTCGGCACATTGGAAAGCGGACCAATGAAAACGTATCCGTTACGTTAGCGGTAAATGCAAGCAAAACTCACCAAACCTTTAGAAGGCAAATTATGAATGGCGATTGTAAAGTTCTGCTCCGCCGATCGAACACCTTATCAGGAAGTAGACGCCTTCTTCAACACCACCAAATCACTGATAAAATAGTCAATTTAGACACCGAGAAAATCGAAAATACCGGAGCCGACAAAACAGTAAAACCGCACAGTTAGCCACCTAGCGGCTTCAATGGTTGCTAGATCAATGCTAGATAGTTGCGGTTTTTTTCTGAATATTTAAACTTTTTGTTCACTTTTTCCTTAGTGAGATAATAATTAATTCAAATTAACAAACATAAATGCTTAAACAATTTATTATGGATTAGTACTATTTTCTCTCAGAGTAATGCTAGAAAGCTACGGGGGTTCCTCAAACTTCAATGTTTTCTTTGACTTTTTAGTATATAGCATATAGGCAATTTGAAGAATATTTCAAATATCTGTTCTAATACAGAAAAATAGATTCACAAAAAAGAAATAGATTGTTTGAAAAATTATTTTCTCTTGTGTTTATTTATTAATTGTTCATAACTAAAAAGCCAAAACAAAGTTAAAAATTTTAGAAAGAATAACGCCACTTTCTCACATTATTCGAAAAAAATTATTAAATTATTTAAACAATTATTCTTGCTAACTGGAATTAATTAATACATCACTCTAATTCAAGAGAAACAGATTTATGGATGTGATATTAGAAAATAATCATTCACTTGTATTTTATAGCTAATTGTGAAGAGATTTAATGGAATTTTAAAGGAGTTTCGAATATTATAGAGGAGTTTATGGGATTTCGAGGAATTTTAATAACTTTTGAAAGATGTGAATGGATTTAGAAATATTTTAAGGGATTTCAAGAGCTTTTCAGGAAAATTGAGAAATTTCAAAAAAAATTTAAGTATTTCAAGAGATTTCGAAGTATTTTCACAATTTTTTAAGGATATAAGGATTTTGAAAATTTGAAGGGAATTCATGAGATTTCAAGAAATTTCACAAAATTTCAAAAGATTAACGAAGATATCAAAGAATTTTAGGAGATTTAAAGACATTGGGAAAGATTCCCACGAATTTTAAAGATTTCAATGAAAGTTTAATTGGATTTCGAAGATTTGAAGGGACTTCAACAGATTTAATGGAATTTCAAAGGATTTCAGATATTATAAAGGATTTTAAAGGATTCCGAAGATTTTTAATAACTTTTAAAAGACTTTAATGGATTAAGAAATATATCAAGGGATTTTAAGAGATTTCAAAGGATTTCAAGAGATAGCGAAGTATTTTCACGATTTTTATAGGATATCAAAGGATTTTAATTGGATTTCGAAGATTTGAAGGGATTTCATGAGATTTCTAATTTTTTTTTTAGATTTCAAAGGAATTTAGGGAGTTTTAACGGATTTCAAATGATTTCAACAGACTTAACGGAATTTGAAAGGATTTCCGAATATTATAAAGGATTTAAAGTGGTTTCGAGGAATTTTAATGGCTCTTTAAAGATTTTAAACAGATTTTAGGTGATTTTAAGTGAATCGAAAAGATTCCGAAGAATTTTAAATATGTCAATGATTTTTTAATGTTTTTAAGCGATTTTAAGAGATTTTCAGGGATATTAAGAGATTTCAAAGGAATTGAAAGGATCTCAAGATTTACCGAAGTATTTTCACGTGTTTTAAAAAATATCACGGGATTTGAATTGGATTTCGAATATTTGATGGGATTTCATAAGATTTTAGAAGATTTTAGAAGATTTCAAAGGATTTGGAGGAATTTTAAAAGATTTGGAAAGATTTCCACAGACTTAAAGGAATTTCAACAGCTTTCCAAATATTAAACAGGATAAAGAGATTTCAAGGGATTTAAAAGAATTTCAACGGATTTCAAAAGATTTATCAGGATTTTAAGGGATTTCCGAAAATTAAAAAGGATATCTTGAGGGATTTCAAGCGATTTCAACGGTCTTTAAAAGATTTTAATGGATTTCAAAAGATTCTAAGAGATTTTCAGAAGATTTCAAGAGATTTCATAAGATTTCAAGTGATTTCAAGAGATTTTTACGGGTTTTAAGAGATTTCAAAAGACTTTTAAGGATTCCAAGAGATACCGAAGTATTTTCACCATCTTTGAAGGATATTAAAGGATTTTAATTGGATTTTGAAGATTTGAAGGGTTTCATGAGATTTTAAAAGATTTTCGAAGATTTCAAAGGATTTTAATGGTTTTTAACGGATTTCTCGGTTTCTCGGAACCTTTAATTATAATTTTTTTCTGGATTCGAACACAACAAATACGAAATATGACTTTCCAGGATTTGGGGGCGATATGAATGGAAATTCGAGAAAAAAAATTTCCAGTGCATTTTTGGGACATATAATGTTTAAAAAATGATAAAATTTAGGTTATTAAACTATTACAGACTGCGAACAATATTTAGTGTAAAATTCTAACAATAAAAATTTTTCATTTCAAAAATTAAAAAATTTTGAAACAATATTAAATAGTTTGATGATTTTGTTTAATGACGCGTTTCGATGCAAAACTTTTTACCTTACTCTAAGTGAAAAGCTGAAAAAATTTTTAAATTTTAGAAAAACCGAAAATTTCTAGCATTAATTTAAAAGAAGATAGTGATAAACATCAATAAATTGTTTGAACAATTAATTTTCTTAACCTTGATTGATTATTAATACACTACGTGAAAAATGGGGATTTTAAATAGATTTCGAAGATTTGATTCCAAGAGATTTTCACAGATTTTAAGATATTTCAAAAAAGTTGTAAGGATTTCAAGAGATACCGAAGTATCTTCAAGATTTTTGAATAATATTAAAGGATTTCAATTGAATTTCGAAGATTTGAAGGTTTTTATGTGATTTCAAGAGATTTTCGAATATTTCAAAGGATTTTAAAGAATTTTAATGGAATTCCAAATATTTTAAGAGATTTCAAGAGTTTCTGAATGATTCTCACAAATTTAAAAGATTTCAATGATTTTTAAAGGGTTTTTGAAAGCATTTTAAAGCGATTTTCAGGTATTTAAGAAGGTTTCCAAAGAATTTTGAAGGATTTCAAGAGATTTCGAATTATTTTCACGATTTTTGAAAGATGTCTAGGGATTTTAATTGAATTTCGAAAATTTGAAGGAATTCCAACTGATTTAATGGAATTTTAGGTATTTTCGAATATTATAAAGGATTTCAAGAAATTGCTAGGCTTTTTAATGGCTTTTAAAAGATTGTCATGAGTTAAAAATATTTTCAGGGATTTTAAGATATTCCAAAGTATTTGAAGGGTTTCATGAGATTTCAAAAGAATTTCGAAGATTTCAAAGGATTTGAAGAATTTTGCCGGATTTCGAAAGATTTATCAGGATTTTAAGGGATTTCCAAATATAAAAAAGAATATTTTGAGGGGTTCCGAGCGGTTTTAATAGCTTTTAAAATATTTTAATGGATTTCAAAAGATTTTAAGATATTTTCAGGGATTTGAAGAGTTTTCATAAGATTTTAAGTGATTTCAAGAGATTTTTACGGATTTCAAGGGACACTAAAGTATTTTCCCGATTTTTGAAGAATATCACAGGATTTTAATTGGTTTTCGAATTTTTAAAGTTTTTCATGGGATTTCAAAAGATTTCCGAAGATTTCGAAGGATTTTAAAGAATTTCAACAGATTTCTCGGTTTCTTGTAACGTCTAAATATGATTTTTTTGTGGACTCGAGCAAAACAAATACGAAATTCTAACAATCAACATTTTTCCATTCCAAACATTAAAAATTACAAAACAGTATCAGCGGCTTCTGCCAGTGTATGTGTTTATTTGTTGATTTTGTTTAATGACGCGCTTCGATGCAGAATTTATTACCTTACCGTAAGTGAAAAGCTGGAAAAATTTGGAAATTTGAGAAAAAACTCGCGAATTTTTTGCATTATGCTAAGAAAATATAGTTATAAACATCAATGAATTGAATTATTACTTCAGTATGTGAAAAGTGGACAAAGCGTTAAAGATTTCAGAAAAACCGCAACTAACTAGCATTCCTGTAGGAGAAGATATTTATAAATAATAATAATTTTTTCAAACCATTTATTTAAACATATACCTATCAATAGAAAGTAGTATTTTATGCATTATAAACAATTTATATTTTTTTCAAACTCGAAAAAATCATAATTAGCGCAAAAAACTCCCAAAACCCTATTTTTCAATTATGGGGTTTTTTTGGCCGCTATAAAATAGACTTATGGGTGTGATATTTGAAAAATAGTTATTCTAACTATGTATATTAAAAATTGAGCAAACAATGAATTATTTATTTTATGGCCCCCCTCCTCCTACAAGACTCACCCAAGACAATTCTAATGACAATTCTATTTAAACTACTGGGTGCCCAGTGTCAGTGAACTTTCACAATAAGAATAGCGGCGATCAGTCGCGCATAGCTAACGATTAGAAGAGATCTGAACCCATCCAGGTGTCTATAATTACCATTTTTAAAATTGAATAAATTTTATCGGCTCTTTTTTCCTTTCACATAAAGTTTTTATTTTATTTATTATTTGACGCACTAATTAATATTCTACGAACCTGAAAGATTGCAATAATTTTTCAGAGGGATTTGAAGGATTTAAATCCCCTTCCCCCTTTTAATGTCACGTGATATTTGACCACTCCCTGACCTTTCTGACATTTCCACCTATCCTATCATGATCGTGACATCATGCTAGAATACTCAATGCGCAACTTCTTAAATTATATTTCGAGCCTCGTTCTCAAGATTATACTATTAACCATGTAGTTATCCCTAAGTTCGGCTAGAGTGCACAACATTTTAGAGACCAAGTAAAAGAAAATGAAACTTCACGGGTCCCCATCATCAGGCGCACGGGCCTGATCCTTATCTGCTTCATATTTCTTTGTTGTGCGCTAGAGTGAAGACGCATATTGTGCATCTCATCCTTTATTTTCATTTTGTGTTGTGCGGACGCCTATATTAATCAAAATGAGTCGAAAAAGAGCAAATGCTGAACTTCTAGATTCATTAGAGAAAACGCTGCGGTGCGTGCAAAGTGAAATAAATGAAATAAAACAGAAAGACCTCTTGTCGGTACTATCCAAGAACGAAGAATTTTCCGGTAGTGATAACGATCTAGAATTTGATTCTCTCCACGAAAACCAAAGTTTGTTTCCAGACCCTGATGTAAGCCGGGGTTCTGGTCTTCCGACTTATCACAGGTGTGAGTCGAATGTAGTTGTTGGAGTCAGAGAGATGGTGTGCGTGACGGAGAGAGGAGGCCCCACGTTGGGCGCCAATATGATGTAAGCCGGGTTTGTTGGTACCCGACTTATTCACAGGTGTGTTGTGATGTGTGTGAAGTATGGATGTCCACGTCAGTTCGGATTGGATGCCTGGTCAGGCGCAGATGGGGCGCTGGCCAGGTACTGGTGTGACGCTAGTCAGGCGCTACTGCGGGGTCAGACGAGCGTCGGACGGACGGAGTTGGAAGGTGGGTGCCCCACGTGTTGGCAGATGTCGATTGTTCCGTGCCAGGAATTTGTCCAGATTTTCCATGGACTTCTTCTCCTCTCGTCGGCTACTGGGTGCCGGCAGGCAAATTCTCTGGGTACCTCGGGAGGAAAGGAGGTACCTGTAGGCTTGTAGTCCGTCCATGTGGAGTAGGTTGAGGATGTTGGGAGGCGAGGAAACGGCGAAGCCGGGTTTGTTGGTTGGGACGGGAGCGCTTTCGCTTGTGCCCTCCAGGCATACGGAAGGTTGGAGGTGCCTGAAGGATGGAAGAGAGGAAATGAAAGGAGAGAAGGAGCGAGAGAGTGTGTGTACCGGGGCCCAGGGCACCACAGTACAAGGAATGATGTAGAGGAACGAGTAAAGGAGAGAGAGAGAGAGAGAAGATAGGGTACCGGGGCCCAGGGCACCACAGCACGAGAAAAAAAAAAATGTAGAGAGTGGAATGAGTAAGGATGGAAAGAGAGAGAGAGAGAATGAGAGAGAAGAGAGGGTACCGGGCCTAGGGCACCACAGCACGAGAAGAGAGTAGAATGAGTAAGGATGGAAAGAGAGAGAGGGAGAGAGAGAGAGAGAGGTACCGGGGCCTAGGGCACCACAGCACGAGAAGAGAGTAGAGAGTAGAATGAGTAAGGATGGAAAGAGAGTGAGAGAGAGAAGGGTACCGGGGCCTAGGACACCACAGCACGAGAAGAGAGTAGAGAGTAGAATGAGTAAGGATGGAAAGAGAGAGAGAGAGAGAGAGAGAGAGAAGGGTACCGGGGCCTAGGGCACCACAGCACGAGAAGAAAGTAGAGAGTAAGATAGTGTATGGAGAGAGGTAAGGAGGAGCGAGGAAGAATTAATTGCGTGGATTTTTGGATTTTCTCTAGGTGTTTATTCCTTGGACTTTGTACAAAGGCGAGATTCTTCGCTAGTCGCGGGGCCTAGAGCACCACACGACCCAGTCACTCGATCGATGAACAAAGCGCAAGTGCCGAGTTAGGCACGAGCACGCGTATTTATGTGCGCGAGGGGCGTGGGCCTGAGTGAAGAGGGAAGCGGCTGCTGGCCCGGTGATTGGCCGAGACTCCCGAAACTGGAGTCGCAACGAAGCGGTGGGGACACCGTACTCCGTGCTTCCTTCCGTCAGGCCCGCGCGCCTTTCGCCATTTACAATGTTTTAGCAATGTTTATAATCGTGTTTTAAAAATACTTAAAGTTAATATTTTTAGCTAATATTTAATAGAGAGGTTCGCAAAAATCTAAAGCCTAAATCTGCGTTTACCGAAATTGAATATTTCGATTTTAAAAGAAAACAGAATTTTACACATGTTGATTAGAGAAAAATTATGTAATAAAATAGTGAGACTTAATCCTGAGGTCGAATCAATGTCCGAGGAAAGTTCATTATGAATATCAACTATTCTCAAAGAAATTTTTAAATAATAATTTTTTTAACTGTGGATTCAACGACGCTTTCGCTGAACTCCCCTGTGTTTCGCAGGCGCGTTGGAGTGAGAGAGAAAAGCAAGGCAGCGTCACTAGCGTACGTGCCGGCCAGGACGTTCTCTCGTGTCGAGCCCGGCGTTGTCACGTAATCGGAAAATCCCGGCGGCCAGCTGTCGAGTGCGTCACTCGAGTGTACGTGACTGGGACAATAGAGTGGTTGGCTGTTAGCCGATTTTGGGGTCTTAATGGCCCGTGTTTGTAGACTTACTCAATGGGAGAAAGCAAGCTCGTTTTGTCAACACAGATGTTAACGATTAGGGTAAAATTTTCCACTCAAGTTTGGCCAGAAATCTTGAGCTGGAAAATTATTCCATCCTCTCGTTAAATCAGTGGTTGTCAAATATTTTTAGGCCCACTGGCCTATAACAACCCGCTACTTGGATTTCCAGATAAATTTGGAGAATCTTCTAACCAAGGTAATTATTAATAACTAATGTTGAAATACCCATGTTCGTAAGTGAGAAGTGTGTGGCTATGCTCTTCATTGAAGTCGCCATATTTCTTTTGTCATGAAAGACATGACCACATTTTTTTCAAGATCTAAAGGATATTATGTCTTTTCTTCTCTAATGAACTCACACTAGCGGTAAGGCATATTAGAGTAACACGTAGTACTCTTTAATGAGCTTACACGAGGTACAAGACATATTTAATTAATATACACTATGGAGCTTGCACGAGCGGCAAGACATCTTAGTGCGTAGTTGCTATTGAGCTTGCACTGGCGGCAAGACATATATATGGAAAGAAAAAACACTAATAGAGTTTGCACGAGCGGCAAGACATATTAGTGCACAATTATTAATGAGATTGCACTGGCGGCAATACATTAATAATTTAGTAACCAGAGGCTTATTTCGTTAAATTCTTTTCGTAAGACATTCGTAGGAGTATGAATAAGCCTGAATTCTTATTTTCTCCTATTCTAGAATCGGATAAAGGAGACGATATAGAACTGCTACCAGTTACCGAAAAGGTTGACGTTCAACTTGACCAATCTTTCAAGGACATTATTGGTGATGATCCATCTGTGCCTAAATCCCTGGATTTAGTTCTCCATCAAGCCTTGTCATCCAGACTGAAATTCTGGACAGAAGAGGGTATGGCAAAGAAAGATTCAGAGGGGTTACTGACAAAATACAAGAAGCTTCAATTTTTGGAAGCTCCCAAAATGAACCCGCCAGTCGAAATGAAACTTTCTTTATCAGCCAAGAAGAGGGATGAGTATTGGAAAACAACTCAAAACGCCATTGGTTCAGCCATAATGGTAATAGGATCAGTCGCCTCTACTCTCATTATAGAAAAAGAAAGTATTGAGCCGACTGAACTTTTCGAGAGGTTATACCATGGTTTACAGATTTTAGCTGACACTTACCACAAACAATCTGTTTCGAGAAGAGCAACGGTGACACCTGCTTTCTCAAAAGCAACTAAAGAAATCCTCGATAAAACAAAACCAGATGAATACCTCTTTGGTAGCGACCTCGTGACGAAGATAAAAAATGCAAAAGCAATCGAGAAATTGACGGCGGATATGAAACAACCTACTCAAAGTACTTCTTCGAAGGCAAAAAACTCGGCTCACCGCTCGGGTTCGAGGCCCGGCCCCAACCAGGCAAACCAAGGGTTTCCGAACAGACCACGCCTTCCTTTCAGTCACAACAAAAAAGGTATTTACACACAAAGCCACAGGTTCAGAAGAACGAACCACAACAAAACAAAATCCACAATACCAGGACAAAACAATAGAAAATGTGAGTATTGTCGCAGGTCGTTTAAGTTTGTTTATTAACGAATGGCGAAAAATAACGGATAATCCTTTTGTTCCTAAATGTATCAGCGGTTATGAATTGCAATTTAACACGCCGGTTATGCAAAATCGAGTACCAGTAACAAACATCCCTGTAAACGAGCTACATAGATACAGAGATGCCATTGATTTAATAATTGAGAAAGGTGCGATAGAAACCTGCACACCGCTGCACGATCAATTTGTGTCCACTTATTTTTTAACGCCTAAACCAGACGGATCATACAGATTCATCCTAAACCTGAAAAAATTAAATGAATTTATAGACCCTCCTCATTTTAAAATGGAGGATTTACGAATGGCTAGAAATTAAATTTTTTCAAACTACTATATGGCATCTCTGGATCTCTCCGACGCTTTTTACCTGGGTCCAGTACACAAATCAAGTAGAAAATACTTGCGTTTTGAATTTCTGGGAATTTTGTATCAATTCACCTGCTTACCGTTCGGTTTGTGTACCAGCCCCTTTATATTCACAAAGATTATGAAGCCAGTCATGGGTTTCCTAAGAATTAAGCACCTCACATCGGTTATATACCTGGATGACATTCTCTGCATAGAAGATTCCTTTCAGAAATGTAGCGTAAATATTGATACAACCATTTCTCTTTTACAATCATTAGGTTTTATAATAAATACGAGAAAAAGTAGCTTAATTCCGTCAAAAAGATGCAACTACTTAGGATTCCTGATTGACTCTGAAAGGCAGTTAGTTCAGATAACTGAAGAAAAGAGGTTGAGCTTGGAGAAGCTTGTAAAAGGCTTTATAATAAACCGGATACATACATTAAGAGATTTTGCTCAACTAATTGGGAAGTTAGTGGCCGCCTGTCCTGGTATCGACTACGGCTGGCTCTATCTGAAGCAACTGGTAAGATACAAGGACAAATCACTTGCAACTAATAATTTGAATTATGATATGAAAATTACAATACCTGAAGAACTAATACCTGATTTACTGTGGTGGCAAGAAAGTATTATGAATGCTAAGAGTTCTTTTAAAGATGGGTAATACACCAAAACTGTCTTTACAGATGCTTCAGATACGGGCTGGGGGGCCACCGATAGTGTCAGTACTTCCTACGGGTTTTGGGACGAAAATCAAAAATCGTGGCATATAAATTATAAAGAACTATTTGTTGTAAAAATTGCGTTAGAAAATTTGGCCCATGATATTCAGAATTGCCAAATCTTGCTCCGTATCGACAATACCACAGCGATTGCTTATGTAAATAAGATGGGAGGAACTAAATTTCCTACCCTGCATGCTCTCGCTAAGGAAATCTGGCAATGGGCGGAACGCAGAAACAACTTTTTATTTGCCTCTTACATACCATCCAAGGAAAATGTCCAAGCCGATGCTCTGTCAAGGTTAAGTAACGACGATACGGAGTGGGAATTGGCAAATTTTGCTTTTAATAAAATTATCCACGCCTTTGGCAATATGGATATTGATCTATTTGCTACTAATAAAAACAAAAAGTGTGTACATTTTTGTTCGCGATTCCCAGACCCCGGAGCTTTTCAAATAGATGCTTTTACGTTTAATTTGTCCAATTTAAAATGTTATGCCTTCCCGCCCTTTGCAGTGATAATTAAAGTTTTGAAAAAGATCAAAGCGGAGAATTCGTCTGGAATTGTAGTAGTCCCAAACTGGCCGAATCAGCCATGGTTCCCTCTCTTTTGGGAGCTACTAGACAACGAACCACTAATTCTGAAACCTAATCGTTCATTATTACTATCCCCTTGTAGGAAGAAGACTCATCCCAGGGCAGAAACCCTCGAACTTATGGCAGGCAAGCTGTCATCGAGGCTTTCTTAAGAAGAGGAACTCCTCCCGAATCAGTAGATATAATCATCGCTTCTTTATCCAAAGCTACTTTGAATCAATATCTAGTAGCATTAAATCAGTGGAAATTATTCTGTACTGAAGAAAAAATGGATTTCTTTAATCCAAAAAATCACTCAGTTCTAAAATTTTTAACTAAAAAATTTCGGGATGGTGCTTCTTACGGGACCTTGAATTCATGCAGGTCTGCTATCTCTTTAATATCTTCTGATAAAATAGGAGAAGATCCATTAGTATCTAGATTCCTGAAGGGCATTTTTAAAATAAAGCCTTCATTTCCAAAATACACTTTCACCTGGGATGTCTCAACAGTTCTTAATTTTCTAGCAAAATTATCTCCTCTACATAAGCTGCCTTTTGCTACATTAACGCTAAAAACCGTCGTATTACTTTCGTTATGTACTGCTCAGAGAGTCCAAACCTTAGCAAGCATTCAGTTGAAAAACATTGTTGTTAGGACAAATGACATAGAGATAAGGATCCAAGATCTTATAAAAACATCCGCCCCTGGTAGGGAACAACCGGTTTTAATTGTACCTTTCCTTCGATCAAAGCCAGAACTATGTGTTGCCTCGACATTAATTAAATATATTCAAGTTTCGTCAACCCTGCACGGGGAAACTGATAAACTGTTTATCACTACAAAAAAACCGCACAGAGCTGTGTCAAGTCGAACCATCAGCAGATGGATTAAGTACACTCTATCAAAGAGTGGAATAGATACGACAATATTTTCAGGGCATTCGACAAGACATGCCGCTACGTCGGCAGCTCATAAATGTGGTATTAGCTTAGATATCATTAGAAAGACTGCGGGATGGACTGCGGAGTCCCAAATGTTCGCAAAGGTCTACAACAGGCCTATTATGTCAAACGACCATAGTTTTGCACGAGCAGTATTGTCTAACCTCCCAAGATAAAAATTATTAGGTTAATATTAAGAAAACTGTTAGAATATTAAGTGAGTCGTTCAATTTACGAATTTTACGTTGCGTTATTATTAGTTTGTAATTTTGTACTTTATGAAAACAAATAAAGATAAGAGAGCAAGAAAAAGATTGCGACCTTCTCTCTCTAAAGCTCTACATGGTTAATAGTATAATCTTGAGAACGAGGCTCGAAATATAATTGTTCGATCACATGAGCGCCTTCAGCGCGTGAAATTCGATCGAAATTATATAAGAGCCTCGTTCGAAAAGATTATACTCCCCCCCTGAAACAAAATTTTTGGAGCAAATATTTTCAATCACACCCGCCCTATCTCCAGATGCTGGATTGGGTCATCAACTTTTTCTTCATCTAGGTAAGTCAGCTTACCTACCTCTAAAAATATGAAGCAGATAAGGATCAGGCCCGTGCGCCTGATGATGGGGACCCGTGAAGTTTCATTTTCTTTTACTTGGTCTCTAAAATGTTGTGCACTCTAGCAGAACTTAGGGATAACGACATGGTTAATAGTATAATCTTGAGAACGAGGCTCTTATATAATTTCGATCGAATTTCACGCGCTGAAGGCGCTCATTTGATCGAACAATTGTATATAATATCTACTATATGGAATCTATACCAAAAAAATCCTCACATAATTAATCAACGCTTTCTTTATAAAATTTAAGGATTTATGAATAATTTGCTTTTTAGTTACTGTATTCGAAAGGTATTTTCATGAATGTAATAAATAGGAGGATTATATAATATTAGAATATATAATAATAGATAATAGTGAGGATTTTTTTTGGCACAGATTCTATATAGTAGATATTATATACAATTTAAAAATGTGCGCATT
>CAKNXH010063880.1:607-32297 GCA_932178445.1 Andricus quercusramuli
CAAAATAATTGAAAATTGCTTCTTGTTTTTCTTGTTTTTTTTAACTATTACATTTTTGGGTGAAAAATTATATTTTTTAGTCGAAAATTCATTTAATCAAAAATTAAATTAATAATTAATTCAATTACTTGGTTAAAAGTTAAAATACTTTGTTAAAATTTAATGTTTTTGCTCGAAGATTCATCTCTTTGGTTGAAAATTCATATTTTCGTTTCGAAAATTTTGTTTCTTTCTTGATTAGAAAATCTTTCTTAGCTGAAAATTCAACTTTTACGTTTAAAATTGGTCTTTTTGGTTGAAGTCAACTGTTTTTAATTTAAAAAATTAAAAGTGTTTTTGTTTAATAATATAACTATTACATTTTTCGTTGAAAATTAATTTTTATTGGTTGAAAATTTAAATATTCCAGATTCGATTCAAAATTTCTCTTATTTAGTTGAAAATTCAACTACTTGCTTGAATTTTCAACTGCTTTATTAAAAATGTTCGTTTTTTTTTGGTTGAAGATTCATTCAATTTGAAAATTCATCCCTTTAGCTAAAAATGTTCCACAAAATAATTGAAAATTCCTTCTTATTTGGTTGAAAATTTAACTATTCCATTTTCGGTTGAAAATTGATCTTTTTTAGTCGAAAATTTATTCAATTCAAAATTAAATTAATACTTAATTTAACTAATTCAATTACTTAGTTAAAAGTTGAAATACTTTGTTAAAATTTAATGTTTTTGGTTGAAGATTCATCTCTTTGGTTGAAAATTAGTTTTTTGTTTGTTGAAAATAAACTTTTTAAAATGAAAATTTAAATATTCCAGATCTTTTTTAGTTGAAAATTCATCTCTTTTGGTCGGAACTTCATTTCTTGTAATTATTCGATTAAAATGAACTTTTCTTGTTGATGATTTGACTTTTTTCTTGAAAATATATCATTTTTTTGGTTGAAAATTAATGTTTTCAACTGAAAATTTAACTATTTGATTGAAAATACAAGTAGATCGTTGAAAATTATATCTTTTTTGTAGAAAATTCAAGAATTTGGTTCAAATTTTGTTTCCTTAAATGAAAAATCTCTCTCGGTTGAAAATCCAACTATCTGGTTCAAAATTCGTCATTTTGGTTGAATTCGACTGTTTTTAATTAAAAATTAAAAATCCTTTTGGTAGTTGTATCAACTATTAAATTTTACGTTGAAAATTAATTTTTTTTGTGAAACTTTATCTTATTACATTTTTGGTTCCAAATTTCTCTTTTTTAGTTGAAATTTCAACTACTTACTTCAATGTTTAACTAATTTGTTTAGAGCGGATTTTTTTGTTGTTAAAGGTTCATCATTTTAGTTAAAAATTAATCATTTAAGTAAAAAAATGAAATATTCCAATTTTTGGTTGAAACTTATTTTTTTTTTGTTGTTGAAATTTTAAAAACTTGGTTCAAAGTGAAATATCTTGTTAAAAATTAATTTTTTGGTAGAAGATTCGTCATTTTTGTGAAAAATATATCTATTTTGTTACAAATTTAACTATTTTGTTGAAAGTGCATTTTTTTTGGTTGAACTCAACTGTTATTCATCTAAAATTAAAACATTTTTTTGGTTGAAACATCAACTATTACATTTTTCGTTGAAATTTTTTTTTTTTTTTTTTTTTGCTGAAAAGTCAACTATTTGGTCAAAAGTTGTGAATTAATTTATTAAAATTTAACGTTTTTGGTTGAAGATACATCTCCTTAGTTGAAAATGTATCGATTTTGTTAAAAATCCGTTTGTTTTTTCGTTGAAAATTAAATTTTTTAAATAAAAATTTAACTACTCCTGTTTTGGTAAAAAAATTAACTTTTTTTATTAGAAAGACTTTTTTTGTTAGAAACGTTATCTTTTCGGGTTGAAAATGCAACTGTTTAATTGCAAATTTAATTATTTTGATGAAAATTCAACAGCTTGATTAAAAAGTTGTCCGTTTTGGTTGAAAAATCAACGGCTTTGTTGAAAATTTGTCTTTTTGGGTTAAAAATTCAATTATTTTGGTAGAAAATTCAACTATTGGATGAAAATTCAATTTTTTTTTTAGAAAATTCAACAATTTAGTGGAAATTTCGTTTCCTTCATGACTGAAAAATCTTTCTTTGTCGAAAATTCAAATATTTAGTTGAAAATTTAAATATTCCAGGTATGGTTACAAAATTTCACTTTTTTGTTAAAAATGCAACTTTTTGGTACCAAATTTAATTGTTTTAATGAAAACGCGACAGTTTTATTCAAAAGGGGTTGAAAATTTGACTACTTGGTTGAAAGTTTAATTACTTTGTTGAAAATAAATTTTTTTTTTTGGTTGAGGTTCAACATTTTATTTGAAAATTCCTCTATTTATTTGAAAACTGACCTATTTTATTGAAAAATCCTTTTTTTTTTGGTTAAAAATTCATCTTCTTTATTTAAAAATTTAAGTATTGTGAAAAATTAATTTTTTTGGCGCAATATTGATCATTTTATTACTTTTTTTTTGAAAATTCAACTGTTATTGATATAAAATTTTAATATTTTTCTGTTGATACATCAACTATTACATTTTTTTATCATAATTTATCTTTTTTGGTTGAAAATTCAACTAGTTCGTTAAAAGTTGAAATTCTTTGTTAAAATTTAATGTTTTTGGTTGAAGATCTCTTTGGTTGAAAATATTACTTTCTTGAAAATTCGTTTTTATTTTGGTCGAAAATTAACTGTTTGAAATGAAAATTGATTTAATCTAGTTTTGAAAGAAAATTGATCTTTTTTAAATGAAAATTCGTCTTTTTTGGTTGAAAAAGCAACAATTTCATTCAAATTATCTGTTTTGGTTGAGGATTTTACTATCTTGTTGAAAACTTGTTATATCATCAGCTGAAAATTAAATTTGTAACTGAAAATTTAACTTTATAGGTAGAAAATTAATCTTCTTGGTTAAAAATAATATCTTTATAGTTGAAAAAACTATTAATTTTATCTAAAAGAATTTATTCCCCTATATTCGTGAAAATTCTCCTCATTTCCCCTATTTTTAAACAATTCTGTCTTTTGTTTTCAATATTAACTGAAAAACTGAACTGTTTGAAGTTAGTTTAAATCTAAAAAGAAATTGAAACCGATGAAAATTTTATCCAAGTGAACTTTTCTACAGCTGAACTATCTAATCGATTGAACCACGAATTTATTCGAATAGTTGAACCGTTTAACCGGTCAAGCGCGGATTTCTAGATTTTACAGAAGATGGAAAACTGAAAATAAATTGTAGAGTTGGAGGCAGTGAGTGGATCTATCAAAAGTGTGAATTTTTCTACAAATGAGTGAAAGTAAAGGTGGATTTATAAGGAAAATGAGAATGAACTGAGGGTTTGAAAAATTTCCTTTTAAATTTTAAATTCGGAAATGGGGCACTT
Organism: Andricus quercusramuli; assembly: GCA_932178445.1. Lineage (NCBI taxonomy): Eukaryota > Metazoa > Arthropoda > Insecta > Hymenoptera > Cynipidae > Andricus > Andricus quercusramuli. The sequence continues at coordinate 4,020 of CAKNXH010063880.1, forward strand.
ACTCTTTTGAATTGGCTTCTAGACTTCGTCTGCGTAATTCTTCAATACTGTGGCCTGTTTGCTGTTCCCAGGATTGTCTTTCGGATTCAAATTGCCGTCGCTTGTCTTCCAATTCCCGAACCTGTTGTTCCAGCGAACGTCGCATTTGTTCGTGCCTTCGTTGCAGCTGAAAATTTATTTTAAAATTACTTTCTAGCCAATGTACTTTGTTAAAAAATTCATCTATCCTGTTAGAAAATTCATATTATCGGTTGAAAATTGATCTTTTTGGTTGAAAATTTGTTTTTTTCTTATTTAGAATTAATTTTCTAAACTGGAAATATAACTGTGCCATTTTTTGTCGATAATTTATCTTTTTTGATAAAAATGTAGTCTTCTTGGTTAAAAATTATACTATTTCCTTGAAAATTTACTTTAATTTGATTGAAAATTAATTTTTTTACAGAAAATTTAAATAGGTATTTTCTATTTTTAGTTGGAAATTTTTCAGTTCTAGGTTAAAATTCAACTATTTGTTGAAAATCCGACTTTTATGGTAGAAGAGTACTCTCGTTAGTTGAAATTTCATCATTTTGGTTGAAAATTTAACAGTTTTGTTGATAATTCGTTTGTTTTTTGTTTGAAAATTTATTTCACAAACTGAAAATTATCCTACTTCATTTTTTTGTGGGAAATTTATCTTTCTAGTTTAAAATTCATATATTTGGCTGAAAACGAAATTTTTTCAAATTGAAAATTCATCATTTTAGTTGAAAATTAACTTTAACTATTCCATTTTTTGTGGAAAATTTACCTTTTTTGATAGAAATGTAATCTTTTTCGTTAAAAAATTATCCGTTTAGTAGAAAATTTAATAAATCTATTTTTTAAAGAATTAATTTCATTGGCTGAAAAGAAAACTATTTGTTGGAAAATTAATTTTTTTTGTTGATAGAGAAAATTCATGTTTTGGGTTCAAAAATCCACTATTTTGTCAAAATTTCATATTTTCGGTTGAAAATTCATCATTGTGATTGAAAATTATTTTCTTTGGTTAAAATTGGTTTCTTTTTAGATTAAAATTATTTTTTTTAAGTAAAGATATAACTATTCCATTTTCGCTAAAAAATTTATATTTTTAGTTCAAAATTAATTAATTTCGCTGAAAAACTCGTTTTTTTAAATATACTTCTCTAACTGAAAATTGAAATATTATATTCTTGATTTGTAAATTTATCTTTTTTAGTTTAAAATTGAATTATTTTGTTAAATATAATTTTTTTTGTTATGAAAACATACAATTTTTTTCTTAGTTGAAAATTATACTATTTCGTTTAAAATTTCCTTTAATTTGATTGAAAATTAATTTTTTCGGTGAAAATTTAACTATTTTTTGAAAATCCGTCTTTTTTGGTGAAAGAATTCTCTCATTAGTTGAAATTTCATCTTTTTGGTTAAAAATTCATTTCTTTGCGTGGTAATTTAACTGTTTTGTTGAAAATATGTTTGTTTTTCGGTTAGAAATTTATTTTACTGACTGAAAATTATTCTATTTAATTTTTGGTGAAAAATTTATCTTTTTAATTTTAAATTAATGTATTTGGTTAAAAATTAAATTTCTTTAGTTGAAGATTCATCATTTTAGTTGAAAAATCGCTTGAAATATTCCGAGAACTATTCTATTTTTTGTTAAGAATTCATTTGTTTCATTGGAAAAAAAACTATTTAGTTGAAAATTCGTTTTTTTGTTGATAGAAAATTCATCTTTTGGATTGAAAAGTCTACTTTTTGGTCAAAATTTAATATTTTTGGTTAAAAATTCATTATTGTGATTAAAAATTAATTTCTTTAGTTGAAAGTTCATTTCTTTTCAGTTGAAATTTTTTTTTCAACTGAAGATATAACTATTCCATTTTCGCTTGAAAATTTATATTTTCAGTTAAAAATTAATTAATTTTACTGAAAACTAGTATCTTTATATACTTCTCTAACTGCAAATTGAAATATTATATATTTGGTTTGTAAATTTATCTTTTTTAGTTTAAGATTGAATTCTTTTGTTGAGAAATCATTTTTTTTATTGAAAATTGATTGTCCCAACTGAAAATTTAATTGTTACATTTTTGGTTAGAAAATAATTTGTTTTTATGAAAAAAAATAATAAAGCGATGCATTTTCCCGCGAAATTTGAACAATGTAATTATTATTAATAAAAATATTTATTAAAAACCTTTCAAAATACTTGAAAAGCTTATAAATTTTGTGTTCGACATCTTCAAAAACCTACATTGTGTTTTAAATGTTTTGAATTGTTCAATCGTTATTATTGTTTGTTTATTTATAATTGTTATAATTCCATTGTTATTATATTTTTGGTTGAAATTAATCTTTTAGGTTGAAAATTTAGTTATTCCATTTTTTATTAAAAATAATCTTTTTTTTTGTTGTTGAAATTTTAACTACTGAGTATAAAGTTGGAAAATGCATTTTTTGGTTGAACTCAACTGTTATTCATCTAAAATTAAAATATTTTTTTGATTGAAACATCAATTATTACATTTTTCGTTGAAAATGTATTTTTTTTGCTGATAATTCAACAATTTGGTCAAAAACTGAATTACATTATTAAAATTTAATGTTTTTGGTTAAAAATCCATCTCCTTGGTTAAAAATGTATATATTTTGTTGAAAATTCGTTTGTTTTTTGGTTGAAAATTTATCGAAAATTCAATTATATGGTTGAAAATTTAAATATTCCAAATATTCCAATATTTCAAAAAAAAAGTTATTCTTTTTAAATATTCCATTAAAATTAATTTTTCAAAATAAAAAATCATTTTAAATGTTCCCAGCAAAGTTAATAAATTTTTTTTATTTTCTCAAAACCTTTAAAGATCAATAAAAAGCTTCAAAATTTTATGTCGAAATATTCAAAAACCTAAATTTGGTTTTTTATTTTTAGAAATCTTTTTCAGTTTTAAAGAAATGTTAATTTTCTCAAAACATAACTCAAAACTGGTAAATATCTCTTAAACTCAAATTTTTTCCAAATTGATAATGGTTCAATTGTTATTTATGCATCAAAATTCAATAATTTTACTTACGTATGAAAAATTTGTTAAATAGAACAATTAAAATTGTAACGCACAAAGTTTTAAATTAACACTCTTAAATATTAACGATTCAAGGCTTTCTATTTCAAATAATTTAGTTTAGTTTTTAATATTTGATTTATAATTGCTAATTTTAAATGAAACGTAAAATATTGCTAGAAATTCAAAAAAATGTCTTAATTAATTCAAAAATTTCAAATTAAATGTTTTAAAAATGGAATATTTGAGATTCAAACAATATTTGAATAGGATTTGGAATTGAATAAGAGCCCTTAATTTTTTCCAATATTTCAACTTTTGTGAAATCTTATAATTTTTTCTAAACTTTTTTAATTTTCTACAATAATTTATGTCAAATTAAAAGTGCTTTTATATCACCAAACACCCTATTTGAAAAAATCTAAAATTCTGCAGTTTTCTGTAATACCTTGTAGATTTTCACAACAAAGTAAAAAAAATATTATTAAAAAGTTATACAAATTTTCGAATTTAATAAACTTGTACTTAATTTTCAATTTTTTTACTTCCCTACAAGAAAATATAAGCAAAAATTTATTCATATTCAACGGTATTTTTTTGTTAAATTTTGTACATTCTTGACAAAAAAGTACATGTTTTAACAAAAAATTACAGTTGTAGAAATGTTGCACTTTCTTGTAAAAATTTTTTCCACAAGGGAATTTCTAAATTTATCTGCTAAAAACTTCGAATCAGTCCAAATTTCAAAATCAAACTTATTTTTAAAAAGGAGAAACTTTGTTTCAGCTTCAGTTTATCTTACATCCACTTCGGAATCCTTGAGTTTCTGCCGCTTTTCACGAACTTTCATTTCGAAGACTTGTTCCATCTCGATTTCCATTTTCTTCATCTTATTATCGTGCTCTCGCTTTTCTTCTTCCAACTGCGCAAGCGGATTCCTGCGAACAATTGTGAATTCTTTGTCAAAAAAGTTGTACCATTACTTTGATTTTTTTTTTTATTCAGAGACAATCTCTAACTACATTAAATTCAGGCTTTACAGGGGAAATAAAGGGTTGATTTCAACAAAAAGTTTGAAATAAATAAATAAATTTGAATAAAAGAAATCCTATGAAGCCTTTTCTAATACAGAAAAACGATAGAAAAATATTATTATCACCAAAAGGTTTGAACAATACTTCTACCAATTTAAACCTATAAATTATAAATTATACAATATTTAGAGAAGAAAAATAAGATAAGAATTATCTTCTATTATCTACTTACTTTCTACTCAAGCAGATCTACTTTCTTACAGTGCATATTTGATTCAACGATTAATAAAATCTTATTATTTATTAAAGAGGAGACGAAAAACATTCCCTTAATACACATTTATTTCAGAAAAATACTGCACTTAATCTTTGAAGCAGAAGAAATCAATATTACAATTTAAATTTGGCGCCGAAATCTAAGTGCCACACATAAACATAACCTCCAAAGCCGAAGTCATTCTGGCGGCAAATTTAAATACTGAAATATTCTTTTTTACGCTCAAGAAGTTTAAGCACTATTTCTTCAAGTAAATGTCTATTTATTAAATTTCTTTAGCCTCTATATTGCATCAGAAAGTTCTTCCAAAGTTTTAAACTGCATTCGATAAATCTCGATATCTCAAGTACCAAAGAAATATTGAATTTTCTACGAGAAAAACAACGAGAAAAACAAAACTAGTGAAAACTTGTGCACACAAAACTGTATTACAAGTTAAAAGACTTCAGCCTCAGAAAAGGACTTACCACACCATCATGAAACTGTTCATCACTCCTGGGGCGCACAAACTGACCAATAAGAAACCATCATTAAAATTTCATCAGGGACTAGAGAAGATTTCTGATTAGACTCTAAAATTTTTAATCTAGATGTCTAGACTACAGGCCTCGGACTCACGACACTATTAACACTTTTTTTTTAAGATTATAAAAGTTTTCAAGGAATTTCAAAGATTGCAAAGATTGCAAAGATTTTCAGAAAATTTAAAGGAATTTCTTAAAATTTCAATAGATTTCAAAGATTTTAACAGATTCTAAATTTTATAGGATTTTATGTGATTTCAGGGATTTGAAAGGGTTTTAATTTAAAAAAAAAATAGGCATTAGTTAAAGTAAGATTAATTTTTTAACAAAATACATGAATTTCCAACCAAATGCTTGAATTTTCATACCCAGAATATTAATTTGCAACAAAACAGTTAATTTCCAACCAAATGGTTCAATTTTCATGAATAAAATTAATTTTCATAAAAAAAAGATGAATTTTCTAGTATTTTTAACCAAATAGTTGAACTTTCTAGCATTTTCAAAACCAAAAGACTAATTTTCGACAAATGAGTTAAATTTTCAAATAAAAATATTAATTTTCGACCAAATTTGGACTTCCTACCAAAATTCTTAAATTTTTCACAAAGCACATGAATTTTCAACCAAACGGTTGATTTTTCATACCGAAAATATTAATTTTTAACATATAAATTCATTTTCAACCAAATAGTGGAATTTTCTACCATTTTCAAACCAAAAAGACGAATTTCCTACAAAAGAGTTAAATTACGACAAAAAAGTTAAATTTTCGACAGAATTTTGACTTTCTACCAAAATACTTGAATGTAAAATTTTTTGTTAAAACTAAACGTTTTTTGTTAAAGATTCACCTCTTTAATTCAATTTTTTTGTTGAAAATTAATCTTCTTGGGTAGAAATTTGATCTTTTCTGGTTAAAAATCCAACTGTTTGATTGAAAATTTAATCACTTTGATGAAAATTCAACCATTTTATTAAAAAATTATTCTTTTAGGTTACAAATTAAATTCTTTTTTAGAAAATGCAACTCTTTTGTAGAAAATTCAAAAATTTGGTTGAAATTTTGTTTCTTTCTTGATTGAAAATTCAACTATTTGTTTGAAAATTCGTCTTTTTGGTTGAATTCAACTGTTTTTGATCAAAAATAAAAAATGTTGGTAGTAATTGTTCAACTATTACATTTTTCGTGAAAAACTAATTTTTTAGTTGAAAATTACTTCCTTTTTTTGGCTGAGAATTGATCTCTTTGGTTGAAAATTTATCTTTTTTAGTTAAAAATTCAACTATTTGGATAAATTTTTAACTGCTTAGTTAAGAATGAATTTTTTTCTGGTTGAAGGTTCATAATTTGGAAAATTACTTATTTTTTTGGTAGAAAATCAATCTTTTGGTAGAGAATTAATCTTTTTGGTTGAAAATTGAACTTTTTTAGTTGAAAATTCAACTACTAGGTTTAAAGTTGGAATATTTTGTCAACAAATAATTTTTTTCGTGGAAAATTCATCATTTTAATTGTTAATTTATCTCTTTGGTTACAAATTTAACTATTTTGTTGAAAATGCATTCTTTTTTTGGTTAAATTCAACTTTTATTGATCAAAAATTAAAATAATTTTTGGTAGAAACATCAATACATGAACAAGATTTTTATTACAAGAGCATTGCATTGATAATTTTTTTTACTCAATTATTGTTATTTTAAATTTAAACAATTATTTTTTCAACGTACATTGAACATTTAAAAAAAATGTCTGTTATTAAAATATTTCATTATTGTCTTTGTAAATTTTTCGGAAACATTTAAATTTAGTAATATTATAAACTGTCGGGAATTTAAAAATTAGGTAATATTATAAAATTTCCGGGAATTTTCCAGTGTCCGGAATTTTTTTCGGAAACAATATTTGAAGGATTTATATCGGATTTTGAAAGAAATTAAAAGATGATAAAATTTCAAGGCATTTACGAAAATAGGGAGTCTTTTCCAGGGATTTCGACCTAATTCAAAGAGATTTAAGAAATTTTTAATTAATTATTAATAGAAAATTGATCTTCCTCGTTAAAAATTCCCGATTTTGGTTGAAAATTCAACTTTATGGTGAAAAATTAATCTAATTTGTAGGGAATTTAACAATTTTGTTGAAGATTCATTTTTTGTTTGAAAATCCAATTGTTCTGTTCAAAATTCGCCTTTTTGGATTAAAAATTCAACTAATCTGATCAAATAATTCATTTATTTGCTTGAAAATTTAACCATATCGTTAAAAATCGTTTTTTTTATTGAATTGTTTTTTTTTCAATTGAAAATGTTAAGTATTCCAGTTAAATATTCTTCATTTTGGTTTGAAAATTCATTACTTGATTACAAATTTGACTATTTTGTTGAATATTCTATTTTTCGTGAAAGATTTATTCCTTGATTAAAATTTTAAGTATTTCATTTTTGGTTGAAAATGTATATTTTTTAGTGAAAAATTCAACATTCAATTTAATTCACATTCAATTCATTCATTTTTCTGGCTGAAGATTCTTGATTTCAGTTGGAAATAATTGGGTTGAAAATTTAACTATTTTGTTGAAAAGTCGGTTTTATTGGTCGAAGATTAACTTTTCTAACTGAAAATTTAACTTATACATTTTGTATTGTAAGTTTATCTTTTTCAGTTGAAAATTCAACCAGTGGGTTGAAAATTCATCTATTGTTAAAAAATTGTAATTTTTGGTGGAAAATTAATCTTTTTGGTCGAAAATTCAACTACTTGGTTAATATTCGAACTACTTATAAAAAATTCATTTTTTAGTTTAAATGGTTTTAGTTCAAAATTCGTTGTTTTTTTGTTTAAAATTTATTTTTTAAATCTAGATTTAACTATTCCAGTTAAAGATTCTTCATTTTAGTTGAAAATTCATCTCTTTAATTAAAAAATTGACTATTTTGCTGAATATTCGATATTTTTGTAAAAAAAAATTTTTGTGGAGAATTTATTTTCAGTTAAAAATTCAATTGTTTGGATGAGCAGTTATCTTTTTAGTTGAAAATTCAACTGCTTGGTTAGAAATTCATGTATTATTTTTTAATTCGTCTTTTTGATAGAAAATTAATCTTCTCGGTTGAAAATTTATATTTTTAGTTAAAAATTCAATTATTTGGTTAAAAATTGATCTACTTTGTAGAAAATTAATATTCTCGGTTAAAATTATATATTTTCGGTGGAAAATTCAATTCTTTGGTTGAAACGTACTGTACTTCGAAGAAAATTCAATAATTTTGTGAAAGTCTTTTTTTTTGTTAAAAGTTCGTCTTTTAGGGTTAAAAATTCGACTAGTTTGTTAGAAAAATCAAGGATTTGGTGGACAATAACCATTTTTTTCGAGAAGAAAAAACAATTTTGTTGAAAAGTATCCTTTTTGTTTGAAGAGTTAAAAGGTTTTGTTGAAAATTCGTCTTTTTGGTTGACTTCAACTAGGTTTTTTATTTTAAATTAAAATTTGTTTAGGCTGAAATATCAATTATGCATTACATTTTTTTTGTGGAGAAATCGTCTCTTTTGGTTAAAAATTAATCTACTTTGTAGAAAATTTCACAGTATTGTTAAAAAGTCAATATTTTATTTGAAGATTCTTCATCTTAGTTGAAAATTCATCACTTTCTTTGAAAATTCAACTATTTTATTGAAAAATCATTGTTTTCTAGTTAAATATTTATTTTTGAACTGAAAATTGAACTATTTCATTTTTGGTGAAATATTGATACATTTTATTAGAAGATTCAAATATTTTGCTGAAAATGTATCTTTTTCAGTTGAAAATTGATGTATTTTTCTTAAACATTCGTCTTTTTCGATAGAAAATTAATCTTCTTGGTTGAAAAATTCACTATTTTGTTAAAAAATAACCTGAATTTTTAGGAGTTGTTTCCACCTCGGATTTCAGTGGATTGCGAAGGACTTTAATATTTTAAATTTAATATAAAAAAAGGAATGAGCCTATTTTTCAAAATTTACACTACTACTGAGAATATTTTAAATTTCTCAAATGAGTCCGAGGCCTGAGACTACATTGTCATAGTTTTATATCGAGAGCGAACAGCAAATCTCTGAATAATAATCTCTCGATCAGTTTGCATGCACAAGCTTTTCCCTCTTGTGGATTTATTCAAAGAGAAATCAAATCTATTCCGTTTTATCACAAATCTCAAGAATAAAATTGAATTATCTTCAAATTCGAACATATACAAGCTTAGAAAATCTTTATTGTAAATTCTGAGAGTGGAGTTTGCCGCAAATTTAGAAACGCAAGTTTCTCGTTTCTACTTGGGTTTTATTTTGGGAAGAAAAAAAAAAAAAAAGGAAATGAGCGACTTACTTGTTGGAAACTTTTGTCGGTTTTCCGTCAACGCCGAGACCTGCTAACGTGCGGCACCGGAAGTTCTCGTAGTGGACGTTATTCGTCACGTCCTTCAAGTCCTGAAGATGCGTCCTTATTACCATATTTCTCAGGGCGATAAAGTCGCAATGCTCCAGGTTTTCAACTGCGAAGAACCAAAAATTGAAAGTTAAATCAGGGTGTCGACCATTTCTTCAAACAAAAATTCCAGGACTTTTCCAGGTTTTCCAGGACAGAAAAATACATTTATGAGCATTTTGAATTAGGATTTAAATAATCGTATTTTCTTCAAATTTTATTATATTTTTTCATCAAAACAAATTATTTTTTAACCAAAAATGTAACCATTAAATTTTCAGTTGGGACAATCAATTTTCAATAAAAAAAATTAATTCTCAACAAAAGAATTCAATCTTAAACTAAAAAAGATAAATTTACAAACCAAATATATAATATTTCAATTTGAAGTTAGAGAAGTATATAAAAAACACTAGTTTTCAGTAAAATTAATTATTTTTTAACTGAAAATATAAATTTTCAAGCGAAAATGGAATAGTTATATCTTCAGTTGAACAAAAAAATTCAACTGAAAAGAAATGAACTTTCAACCAAAGAAATTAATTTTTAATCACAATAATGAATTTTCAACCAAAAATATTAAATTTTGACCAAAAAGTAGACTTTTCAATCCAAAAGATGAATTTTCTATCAACAAAAAAAAACGAATTTTCAACTAAATAAATTTAATTTTTAACCAAATACATTAATTTAAAATTAAAAAGATAAATTTTTCACCAAAAATGAAGTAGAATAATTTTCAGGTAGTAAAATAAATTTCCAACCGAAAAACAAACAAATTTTCCACAAAACAGTTAAATTTCCACGCAAAGAAATGAATTTTTAACCAAAAAGATGAAATTTCAACTAATGAGAGAACTCTTTCACCAAAAAAGACGGATTTTCAAAAAATAGTTAAATTTTCATCGAAAAAATTAATTTTCAGTCAAATTAAAGGAAATTTTAAACTAAATAGTATAATTTTCAACTAAGAAAAAAATTGTATGTTTTCATAACAAAAAAATTATATTTAACAAAATAAGTCAATTTTAAACTAAAAAAGATAAATTTACAAATCAAGAATATAATATTTCAATTTTCAGTTAGAGAAGTATATTTATAAAAAAAACGAGTTTTTCAGCGAAATTAATTAATTTTGAACTAAAAATATAAATTTTTAAGCGAAAATGGAATAGTTATATCTTCTCTTAGAAAAAATAATTTTCATCTAAAAAGAAACAAATTTTAATCAAAGAAATTAATTTTCAATCACAATGATGAATTTTCTACCGAAAATATGAAATTTTGAAAAAATAGTGGATTTTTCAACCCAAAACATGAATTTTCTCTATCAACAAAAAAAAACGAATTTTCCAACAAATAGTTTTCTTTTCAGCCAAAGAAATTAATTCTTTAAAAAATAGATTTATTAAATTTTCTACTAAACAGATAACTTTTTAACGAAAAAGATTACATTTCTATCAAAAAAGGTAAATTTTCCACAAAAAATGGAATAGTTAAAGTGAATTTTCAACTAAAATGATGAATTTACAATTTGAAAAAATTTAATTTTCATCCAAATACATGAATTTTAAACTAAAAAGATAAATTTCCCACCAAAAATGAAGTAGGATAATTTTCAGTTTGTAAAATAAATAACCGTAAAAGTCGGATTTTCAACAAATAGTTGAATTTTAACCTAGAACCGATAAATTTCCAACTAAAAATACAAAATACCTATTTAAATTTTCAGTAAAAAAATTAATTTTCAATCAAATTAAAGTAAATGTTCAACGAAATAGTATAATTTTTAACCAAGAAGACTACATTTTTACCAAAAAAGATAAATTATCGACAAAAAATGGCACAGTTATATTTCCAGTTTAGAAAATTAATTCTAAATAAGAAAAAAACAAATTTTCAACCGATAATATGAATTTTCTAACAGGATAGATGAATTTTTTAACAAAGTACATGAATTTTCAAACAAATATATGAATTTTTTAAGAAATTTCCAACCACAAATATGAATTAGTCACCAAAAGAAATAAATATTCTCCCACAAAATTTAAATTTTCAATAAAATACAGGAATTTTAAACCAAAAATTTGAATCTTCAACTTAAGAAGATAAATTTTGAACCAAACATGTACGAGTTAAATTTTCAGTTAAAATAATTAATTATCAGGTAGGAAACATTATTGTCAACAAAAGAATTAAATTTGAACAAAAGAAGGAGATTTTAACTAGAATGATGAATCATCAACCGAATAAATAAATTTTTAACAAAATAGTTCCACTTCAAACTAAGTAGTTGAATTTTCTACCAAAAAAGGTAAATTCTCAACGAAAAACGTGATATATTATATTTCAACCACAAAAAGGATTTTAATATTATACTAAAAATAGTTGAATTCAACCGAAAAACATGGATTTTCTACAAAATGGTTTGAATCATCAACCAAAACCGATTAATTTTCCACCAAATAGTTGCGATTTTTAACCATAATAATAAAATTAATTTCAACTTTAATTTATCGAAAATTCCCTAACTCTGTCAAGTTTTCCCTGACATTCCTCCCTGACATTCCCTGACTTTCTGGAATTACCTGACCTGTAGTTTAAAAAAATTAATTCTTAACCAAAATGACGGATTTTGAACTAAATTATGAATCTTCAATTGGAATATTGGAATTTTCAACCAAGAAAATGAATTTTTAAATAAAGTGATGAATATTTAATTGGAATAATAGATTTTTCAACAAAAGAAAAAACATGAATTTTCAATTAAATAGTTAAATTTTCTACTGAAAAATAAATATTTTTAACCAAATAACTGAATTTTGAACTAAAAAAAGATCATTTTTCGATCAAAATGGAATTGTAAAATTTTTGTTAAAAAAACTAATGTTCAAGCAAAGAGAAGAATTTTCAACTAAAAAGATGAACTATCCAATTTAGTTCAGTTAGTTACATTTTCAGTTGAAAAAAAAAAATCTTCAACCAAAAGAAAACGATTTTTTTTTTGTTAGTAGTTACATTTTCAAAAGTAATGAAATTTAACTAAAATGATGAATCTTCAACTGAAAGAGTTGAATTTTAAACAACGAATATGAATTTTCCACCAAGAAAAATAATTTCGACCAAAAAAGACAAATTTTCAACTAAAAAAGTTCATTTTTCAAACAAAAATTGAATTGTTAATTTTTCAGTTAAAGAGGGTACTTTTCAACTGAAGAGATAAATATTCAACCAAAGTGATGAAATATTCTAGTAGTGGAATAATTACATTTTCAGTTTGACAAAAAATAATTTGCAAAAAAAAAAAACAATTTTCAACAGAACAGCTCAGTTTTCTAACAAATAGATGAATTTTCAATTAAAATAATGAACCTTCCAGCAAAAAAATTAATTTTTAACAAAAACGTTTCTCTTTTAACCAGGTAATAAAATTTTCATTCCAAAAAAGATGAATTCTGAATGCAGTATTTAATATTTCAATCAGAAAAGATTTTAAGTTTTAATCAAAAACAGTTTAATTTAACCAAAAAAGATGAATTTTTAACTATGAATGATTATTCTGCCAAGAGAGAGAAATTATTGCAAACAAACGGTTGAATTTTCAACAAAATACATGCAGTTTCAACGAGATATTTGAATTTTCAACTAAAAATGATCAATTTTCAACCAAAAATAGAATAGAATAGTTGAATTTTTCAGTAAAAAAATTAATTTCAACCCAAAAACAAGCGAATTATCAACAAAATTGTTAAATACAGTAATATAATACTGGTACAAATCAAGAATCATTGTTATTCAATTTTATAATGCAATTTAAAACAAAAATTAAGCACCCTTGCGAAAAATTTTCCTGACTTCGAAAAAAATTCCCTGACATTTCCAGGTTTTTCCAGGTATATAAAAATTCCCTGACAATTCCAGGTTCTCCGTGTGTAATGAAATTTCTTTGGTAGAATTGGTTGACATTTGACTAAGTTATCGAATTTTAAGCTAATTTAGGTTTATTTTCAATAAGATAATAAAACTGGCATCAAATAAGTTTAATTTTGTTACCAAATTTCTGAGTTTTCAACCTGCGAAGATGAATTTTCAACTAAATAATCGAATTTTTTAGAAGACAGTTTAATTCTGAACAAAAAAGGTGAATGTTAAATCCACAAAAACGAATTTTCTGTCGAAATAGATGAATGTTTAACAAACCAGTTTAATTTGCTATCAAAAATATTGATTTTTTAACAAAATACTTGAAATTAAGAAAATGATTTTCCAATCAGATTGTCTTATTTTGAAAAAAAAAAAAACTTTAACCAAAAATAGTTGAATTTTCAACACGAAAATTGTAATGCTCGACGAAAAGACGAATTTTGAATGAAAAAGTTGAATTTTTAACCAAATAGCTTAACTTTTAACCTGCAAAGATGAATTCTTAACTAAAACGACGAATTTTCAACGAACAAAAATTAATTTTCTACAAAAAAAAAGACAAATTTTCAACAAAATATACCAATATTCAAACAAATAATAACACAGACTTTCAACCGAATAGTTGAATTTTCTACTAAAGACGATAAATTTCCATCTAAAAATGGAATAGTTAAATTTTCAGTTAAAAAAATTAGTTTTCGTAGAAAAAAAAAAGGATTTTCAACAAAATAGATAAGTCGTCAATCAATATAATAAATTTGAATAAAAGTAGTTTAATTTTTAATCAAGTAGTTGAATTTTTAATTAAGAAGATTTTTAATTTCTACCAAAAAAGATCAATTTACTGAAAAAGATGAATTTTCAACCAAAACTGGAATAGTTAAATTTTCAGAAAAAAAAAATTTAATGCAAAAAAAATCAGAATTTTCGACGGAATAGTTCAATTTTAAAGAAATAAAATGAGTTTTTAACAAAGTAGTTCTACGCTCAACCAAGATGTTAAATTTTAAACCAAAAAAGGTGAATTTTTAATGAAAAATGTAACAGTTGAATTTTCGACTAAAAACGATCAATTTTCAACGTAAAGTGGAATAGTTGAATTTTCAATTCAAAAAATTAATTTTCATATAAAAATAAAATTTGTTCAATAAAATAGTTCAATTTTCAGCTAATAAGATGATTTTTTATTAAAGTTTTTTTTTAGATTCCAACGAAGTAATTGAATTTGTAATAAAGAGAATAAATTTTCTAATAAAAAAAGAGACAAAAGAACAAATTTTCAATAAAATAGTTAAAGTTTTAACCAAATAGTTTAACTTTTAACATACAAAGTTGAATTCTTAACCAAAATGACGAATTTTCAACAAAGAAAATTGATTTTCTACCAAAAAAGACAAATTTCCAACAAAATAAACCAATTTGCAAACGGATAATTTAATATTTTCAGCAAAAAAAAAATGGAAAAGTTACATCTGTAAATTGAAAAATTAATTTTTAATGAAAAAAAGAATCTTCAGCAAAATATGTAAATTTTTAATTAAAGGGATCAGCCCTCGAAAAAATACATTTTGAACAAAGTGGTTAAAGTTTTACCCAAGTAATTCAATTTTCAAGTTGAAAAATATCAATTTTCAGCTAAAAATGAAATGGTTACGTTTTCAATAAAACTAAAATGATGAATCTTTAACTGGAATGAATGAATTCTAAACCAAAAATATGATTTTTCAAAAAATAGTTATATTTTCAAACAATGTGATGAATTTTCTACTCAAAAAATGAATTTTTACACAAAAAGATTCATTTTCTGATAAGAAGATTAATTATCTACCAAAAAAGACGATTTTTCAATAAATTAATTACATTTTCAACTAAAAAAGATAAATTCTCAACCAAATAATTGAAGTATGTATAACAAAAAAAAATAATTTTCAACTACAGTTATAAATCTTTCACTAAAATAGTTTAATTTTGAACCAAAAAGATTAATTTTCAACAAAATTCACAAATTTTCGACAAAAAAGCTTAATTGTCTATGAACAATTGAAAATTCGATTGAAATAGTTAGTTACATTTTCAGAAAAAAAAAGAAAATTTCAACCAGAAAAAAAATTTCAAAAAAATAGTTACATTTTCAAACAATGTGATGAATTTTCCACTGAAATCATGAATCTTCAAATGGAATAGTCGAATTTTATACCAAAAACATGAATTTTCAACTAAAATGATTAACCATTAACTAGAATAATTGAATTTTCAATCCAAAAGATGAATTTTCAAACAAAAAGATTCATTTTCAAATAAGAAGATTAATTATCTACCAAGAAATACGATTTTTCAACGCAATACATGAATTTTCAACGAAATAGTTACATTCTCAACTAAAAACGACAAATTCTCAACCAAATAATTGAATTTTGAACTAAATAAATATCATTCAATAAAAAATATACACATAATATTTAAGGATCAGAATTTTAATTTTGTATTATATTTAACATGAAATCTTTTATAAACAAAATAAAACAATTTAAAATTAACATTTAATCTTTTGAAATTTATTTCAACCAAAAAAAACAGTTGATTTTTCCACCATAAAAGATAAATTTTCAATGCAAAAGGACGAATTTTAAACAAAATACGTAAATTTTCAACGAAAAAATCCCTTCAACAAAAAGTGAAAAAGATCAATTTTCAGTAAGAAAAAATCAATAAAATAGTACACATCTTTTAACAAAAGCGTGAAATTTTTAACAAAAATAATGAAATTTCACCTAAAAATATAAATTTTCAACAAAAAATGAAAAAGTTAAGTTTTAAGTAAAAAAAAATCAATAAAAAAAGAACTTTTGATATCGTCCAAATTTTTTAACAAAAGTGTGAAATTTGCAACAAGAGAGTAATGATTTTTCAACAAAATAGTTTAATTTCCAATGAAAGAGATGAATTTTCAACTAAAAAATGACGAATCTTCAACCAAACGAAATAATTTTCAACAAATTAGTTCAAATTTGATCAAAATCGCTGACTTTTCCAATCAAAAAATACGAATTTTCATCTAAAAACGATCACCTTTGAACCAATAGTAAAATAGTTAACTTGACAGTAAAAAATATGCATTTTCTACGAAGAAAGAATTTCCAACTAAAGAAATCTGCAATTTCGCAGATTCACAATTTAATTTTCTTTAATTTCAAAATTGTATAAATAAAAATTCTTAAATTTTGATAATTTTAATGATGTTTAAAATCAAAAGTCAAATCTGTACAAATTTTAAATTATTTTTCAATCGTTTCAAAATTTCTAAATATTTCTTACACTTACTGAAAAAAAACAACTAAATTTTGTTTTATATTTGTTGAAATATTTTCAAGTTTAAAATTATTTTTGTATTTTTAAAAAATATTCTACATATCTCTTAAAACTTCTGTAATTTTCTTTTCAAATCCATTTCATAAAGTCAAAAATCATTTGAAATTTTCCCAGAAATCTTAGGGAAAAATTTTTTTATTCTCTCGAAATCTTTCAAAATTCTTGAACAGCTTTTTTTCGAAATCTTTAAAAATCTGCATATAAAATTTGTAAATATCTCTTAAGCTAACTTGATTTTATTCGAAAATATTGCAATCTTGCAAAAATGCAAAAGTTTCCTTTAAAATCTTCTACATACATTTTTTCTCAAAATTTTAAGAAACGCTTTGACATATTTTTCAGTTTTCTCTTAGAATTAATTTTTTTAAATCAAAAAATCATTTGAAATTTTAAAAAGCTTCTAAATATTTTTTTCAAAATCTTCAAAACTCTACACTGTGCCTAAAATTTCTTTAATCTTCTCAAGATTTAAATTATTTTCGAATTTTTTCAAAACTTCTACATCTTTTTTAAAACAATTCAGTTTTCTTAAAATTTGTAAAATCCTACAAAATAACAAAATTTGTATTAAATTTTACCAACAGTTTATAAACTTTGTAAATTAAGATATTTAAAGCTTTTTCCCATAATTTAATTTCACTCATTTTTGTAAAAGTGTGAAAAAGTTGATAAATTATAGTGGGACAGCAAAATGTTCAGAACAAAATGATTTCCCAATATAAAAAAATAATTTACAATTAATATATTCTCTTTTATCAATAATGTTTAGAAATTAATTTTATCATGAAATTAAATTGCTTACTTGGAAATTTTTATTTAGAAAATTGATGCTGCAGAATTTCTAAATTTGTTTAAAAATATAAACAAACATAAAACAGCCAGTAAACGTCATATTCCGATATTTTTTAGATATTTGGTAACGTCACTTTTTTTAGATATGATAAATGACAATTCTTGAATTTAGATGATTTTAAAGATCGAAAGTCAAGTTAATTTTTAATTATAAATTTGTGTAAATTAAAAACTTCAGTTTTGAAGATCTAGAATTTTTTAGATTTGCAACTGAAAATTCTTTAATTATAACGGTTTGCGCTTTAAAATTCTCCAGTATTAAAGATTTATAAATAAAAATTCTTGAATTATGATGATTTTTAAGATCAAAAGTTAAAGAGTTCAATTCTAAATTTTTGAAACTGAACAAATTTCAAATGTAAATCAATAAAATTAAAGAAATGTTCAACTGTAAATTCTCAAAATTAAAAACTTTTCAATTTTAAAGATTTAGAATTTAAAGGTGTAATTAAAATTTTTTTTTTTAATCATTCAATTTTCAAAATTTACACTTGAAAATTTTGCAATTTCAACGATTTGCAATTTTAAATTCTTCAATTCTGATTGCTTTTTTGGAATAGTTCCATTTTTAAGATTTCTTAAATTGATAATCTTCTATCTTTGAAACACTATAAGTTATTTTTTTCAATTTGTTCTGGAAATTGGACAAATTTCAAATGTAAATCAATAAAATTGAAGAAAAGTTGAACTGTAAATTTTCAAAATTAAAAACTCTTCAATTTTAAAGATTTAGAATTCAAAGTTGTATTATTTTGAAGAGTTTCAATTAAAAATTCTTGAATTTTGAAAATATACAATTGTAAATTATTCAATTTCCAAGAATTATATTATAAAGGTAAAGTAATTTTGAAAGTTTTTTATTAAATAATTCAATTTTCAATATTTACCCTTGAAAATTTTGCAATTTCAACGATTTGAAATTTTCAATTCTTCCATTTTAAATGCTTTTTTTGAATATTTCAATTTTCAAGATTTTAAATTGAAATTCTTCTATCTTTGAAACACTATAAGTTACTTTTTTTCTATTTTTTCTGGAAATTGGACAAATTTCAAATGTAAATCAATAAAATTGAAGAAAAGTTGAACTGCACATTCTCAAAATTAAAAACTCTTCAATTTTAAAGATTTAGAATTCAAAGCTCTATTATTTTGAAGAGTTTCAATCAAAAATTCTTCAATTTTGAAAATATATAATTGCAAATTATTCAATTTTCAAGATTTATAATATAAAGGTAAAGTAATTTTGAAAGTTTTTTTTTAAATAATTCAATTTTCAAGATTTACTATTGAAAATTTTGCAATTTCAACGATTTGCAATTTTAAATTCTTCCATTTTAAATGCTTTTTTGGAATATTTCAATTTTCAAGATTTTAAATTGATAATCTTCTATCTTTGAAACACTATAAGTTATATCTTTGAATTTGTTCTGGAAATTGAACAAATTTCAAATGTAAATCAATAAAATTAAAGAAAAGTTAAACTGTAAATTCTCAAAATTAAAAACTCTTCAATTTTAAAGATTTAGAATTCAATTTTTAAGATTTAGAATTCAAAGTTCTATTCTTTTGAAGAGTTACAATTAAAAATTCTTGAATTTTGAAAATATATAATTGCAAAGCATTCAATTTCCAAGATTTATATTATAAAGGTATAGTAATTTTGAAAGTTTTTTTTTAAATAATTCAATTTTCAAGATTTACAATTGAAAATTTTGCAATTTTAAATTCTTCAATTTTGAATGCTGTTTTGAATTCAAAGTTCTACCATTTTGAAGAGTGACAATTAAAAATTCTTGAATTTTGAAAACATATAATTGCAAATTATTCAATTCCCAAGGTTTATATTATAAAGGTAAAGTCATTTTGAAAGTCTGTTTTGCAATAGTTCAATTTTCAAGATTTACCATTGAAAATTTTGCAATTTCAACGTTTTTCAATCATAAATTCTTCAACTTTAAATGCTTTTTTGGAATAGTTAAATTTTTAAGATTAAAAATTGAAATTCTATCTTTGAAGTATCATAAATTTATTTTTTTCAATCTGTTCTGGAAACCATTTAGGAGATATCCATTCCACTTAAGAATAAAAACTCTAGTGATTTTCAAATACTTAATTTCATATTGCATCAGACTGATTCTGAGCATGAAATTTTTAAGAGAATAGGAAAATTACCTTCGGCGATTCCCCAGGGGTATTTTCTTCCACGAACCTTCTTTCCCTCGTGTTCAACGACTGTGTTCGCACCAACAACTGCGAAAGGTACTCTCTCCCTTAAAACTTTGTGCAATTTACTGTCCTCCTCGTCTTCGGTTTCCGGAAATTCGTAGATTTTTATTTTGTGCTGCGCTATTTCGTTCAGAATCTGGAAATAAAAAATTTTCTCAGTAAAGTTCAAGAAGGAGATATTTAAAATTTTCACGATTAACAATTAGGGGCCGTAATAGAATTTCTTAACTTGAATTATTTTTAAATAATTCAATTTTCAACAAAATAATTGATTTTTCAACCTAAAAAAATGAATTCTCAACAAAAAAGTGTAATAGTTGATATTTCAACCAAAAAGGATGCAATTTCATTTAGAAAAATCAATTTTTAAACCAAAAAGACGAATTTTCAACAAATAAAGATTTTTCAGCCATGAAAGAAAAAAAAGTTCACCTAAATTGTTGAACCTTCAAGCCAAAAAAACAATTCTCTGTACAAAAATCGAATTTTTAACCAGAAAATATGAATTTTCAGCACAAAAAATTAATTTCATCAAAAGAGTTAAATTTTCAACCAACGAGATAAACCTTCATTACAAAAAATCCAACAAAATAGTTCAACTTTTACCCACGCATTTGAATTTTCAATTAAAAAACATCAGTTTAAAAAAAATATTCAAGATCTCAAAATCTTTGGAAATCTTCTAAAAAATTTGAAATCGTTCAAAATTCTCTTTTTTTATTAGAAATTAATTTTTTGTATTCAAAATTTACCTGTGCAGGTAAAAAATTTCGCTATTTGGCTAAAAATCAATTATTTGGTTGAATTTTCTTGTACTTTGATGAAATTTTTTTTTTAGAAAATTAAGATTCTTGTTTAAAGATTCAATTATTTGGTAAAAATTTCTCGTATTTTGTCAAAAATTGGTCCTTTTTGGAGGAAAATTAATATTATAAGTTGAAAATTTCTTTTTTTGTTTCAGGATTCAACTATTTTGTTAAAAATTGGTCTTTTTTCCTTGAGTTGAACTAATCGCAAATTCTTCTTTTTTGTTGAAACTTAATTTTTTAAAGTAAAAATGTAACTATCCCATTTTCAGTACAAAACTTTTATTTCTTAGTTGAAAATTATAATATTTGTTGAAAATTTTATGTTATTTGTAGAAATTCATCTTTGTAGGTTTAATTATTTTGTTGAGAATTTAAATACTATGTTAGTCATCTTTTTCAAATCTTTGAAATTCTTGTATTTTTTAAAAATCTTTAATACATTTTTTATGAAACCTTTGAAATATTTGTAAAATCTTTTATATCCTTTTGAAATCATTGAAATATTTAAAATCTTTGAAATATTTTGAAACCTTTGAAATATTTGTAAAATCTTTCTGAAATCTTTCATATTTGTTTGAAATCATTTCAATATTTGCAATCCTTATGAAATCTTCTACAAAATTTTGAAATCGTATCAAGTCTTTGAAATCTGGTTTACCTTTTTGAAATCTTTGAAATTCTTGTATTATTTTGAAATCTTTATTAAACTTTGTGAAAAATCATTGAAATATTTGTCAAATCTTTCGTACCCAATTGAAATAATTGAAATATTTAAAATCCTTGTGAAATCTTTTCAAATCTTTTAAATCTGGTTTATAACTCTTTGAAATCTTTGAAAATTTTGTATTCTTTTCAAATCTTTATGCAACTTTTATGAAATTTTTGAAATGTTTGTGAAATCTCTCTGAAATCTTTTGTATTAATTTGAAATCATTGAAATATTTGAAATCTTTGTGAAATTTTCTTTAAACAAAATTTTAATCGTTTCAAATCTTTTAAATGTTTTGAAATCTTAGAAATTTCGTTTACTATACCTTTTTTTAAACCTTTGAAGTCTTTTAAAAGCTTTAAAATCTTTGTGAAAGGTTCTAAATGTTTGTGAAACTTTGAAACCTTTATGAAACGTTCGAAATCTTCGTAAAATCTTTTGAAATCTTTGAGAAATCTTTGTGAAATCTTTCTTAAATCTTTGTTTTTGAAACCTTTTGTTTCATCTTTTTGGTAGAAAATACCTTCAAAAATTCAAATATTTGGTTGTAATTTCATGTACTTTGATAAAAATTCATCCTATTGGTTGAAAATTAGAAAATTTATCTTTTTGTTTGAAAATGAGATTTTTCTTATTTAAAATTTTTTAAACTGGAAATGTGACTGTTCCATTTTTTGTCAAAAATTTATCTTTTCTGGTAGAAATTTAATCTTCTTGGTTGAAAATTATACTATTTCGTTGTAAATTTACTTTAATTTTATTGAAAATTATTTTTTTGTTACTGAAAATGAAACTATTCTATTTTTAGTTGAAAATTTATCTATTTGCGGTGGAAATTTAACTATTTCTTGAAAATCCGTCTTTTTTGAAAAAGTTTACTCTCATTAGTTGAAATTTCATCATTTTGGTTAAAAATTAATTTCTTTGGTTGAAAATTCGTTTGTTTTTTGTTTAGAAATTTATTTTACTGACTTAAAATTATCCTACGTTATTTTTGGCAGAAAATATATCTTTGCAGTTTGAAATGCATGTATTTAGTTGAAAATTAAATTTTTTTTAGGTGAAGATTCATCATTTTAGTTGAAAATTCAGTTCAACAATTACTTTTCTTATGGAAAATTTACTTTCCTTGATAGAAATATAATCTTTTTCGTTAAAAAATTATCTGCTTAGTAGAAAATTTAACTATTCTATTTTTTGTCAAGAATTAAATTCATTCCTTGCAGAAAAAAAAAACTTTTTAGTCGAAAATTCGTTTTTTTTGTTGATAGAAAATTCGTCTTTAAAATTGAAAAATCCACTATTTAATCGAAATCTCATATTTTTGGTTGAAAATTCGTTCCTTTTTGTTTAAAAAATAATTTTTTCAACTGAAGATATAACTATTCCATTTTCGGTTGAAAATTTATATTTTCAGTTGAAAAATAATTAATTTTTCTGAAAACTCGTTTACTTTTTTTTTTTTTTTTTGAAGACAGTTTAATTCTTTAAAAAACGGTGAATTTTAAATCCGAACGGACGAATTTTCTGTCGAAATAGGCGAATGATCAACAAAACAGTTGACTTTGCAAACAAAATTGTAACCAAAAATAGTTGAATTTTCAACACGAAAATTGGAATGTTCGATAAATAGACGAATTCTCAATGAAAAATTAAATAGTTGGTATTTGAACAACAACAGAAAAGAATGTCCAATAAAATAGTTAAATTTTCAACCAGAGTTGAATTAAAAAAAAATCAACAAAAAAATTAAATTTTTAACCAAATAGTTCAACTTTTAACCTGCAAAGATGAATTCTTAACCAACACGACGAATTTTCAACAAAGAAAATTAATTTTCTACCAAAAAATGACAAATTTTCAACAAAATAAACCAATTTGCGAATAAATAATAACATAGATTTTCAACCGAATAGTTGAATTTTCAGTTAAAAAAATTTATTTTCGCAGAAAAAAATGGATTTTCAACAAAATAGTTAAGTCTTCAACCAATATAATAAATTTGAAAAAAGTAGTTTAATTTTCAATTAGGAAGATGTTTAATTTCTACCAATAAAGATAAATTTACTGAAAAAATGTGAATTTTCAACCAAAATTGGAATAGTTCAATTTTAAGCAAGAAAAAAAAATTTAATGCAAAAAAAAAAAACATTTTTGACAGAATAGTTCAATTTTTCAACAAATAAAATGAGTTTTTAACAAATTATTTTTACGTTCAACCGAAAGGTTGAATTTTAAACCACAAAATGTTAATTTTTAATGAAAAATTTAATAGTTGAATTTTCGTTTTTGCAACAAAATAGTTCACTTTTCAGCCAATAAGATGATTTTTTATTACAGTTTTTTGTAGATTCCAACCAAGTAATTGAATTTCTAATAAAGAGAATAAATTTTCTAATAAAAAAAGAGATGAATTTACAACAAAAAACAAATTTTCAATAAAATAGTTAAATTTTTAACCTTTAACCAAATAGTTTAACTTTTAACCTACAAAGATGAATTCTTAACCAAAACGATGAATTTTCAACAAAGAAAATTAATTTTCTACCAAAAAAGACTTTTTAAGTAAAGATGATTAATTTTCAGTAAAATAGATTTGAACTAAATAGCTGAATTTTGAACCAAAGAGAGGAATTTTCAACTGAAATGATGAATCTGCCATTCTGCAACCACAGAATGAATGTTTAATAAAGTAGATCAACTTTTAACAAACAAAAAACAAATTTTTCTACAAAACAGTTAAATTTTTAATCCGAAATTATTAATTTTCAACAAAAAAGTTCATTTTTAACCAAAAAATGGTAGTTTTAATCAAAAGAGAGCAAATTTCCACCAACAGGATCAGTTTTCTACCAATAAAAACCACTTTTTAACTTAAAAAAAAGATTAAATTTCAGAAAAAAATGGGAGTTACATGTGTAGGATAAAACATTAATTTTCAATGAAAAAAAAAGAAGTTTTCAACAAAATATTTAAATTTTCAATCAAAGAGATCAACCATCAAACAAATAAATTTTTAACAAAGTGGTTCAAGTTTTACTCAAGTGATTGAATTTTCAATTTCAAAAAAATATCAATTGTCAGCCAAAAATAGTTACGTTTTTTGTTTAAAAATTATTCAGGGAGTCTACTCAAATCCTGGAAAAAAATTCCCTGATAATTCAAGGTTTTTTCCAGGTATCCCAAGTTTTTTCCAGGTATAATTTTTTATAGCATGTAGCCATTCAAATATTTCACATATTTTAAAACAATCGACTCGGATATGTATACAGTTTTGCGAATTTATTGTAAATAATGCTTTTTTTCAGTTTCCACGAATTCAATTAATATTACAAGATATTCTTAAATATTTTAGCGCGATCGACTAATTAAATAATACTAAAAACATAATTAATGATTTCTTGAATTTTTCTCTCAAAGTCCATGAATTTGAATAATAATTCAAATACATTTTTATTTTATATACTTATACTTAAAATGCAGTGCATATTTTGGTGACTGAAAAAGATCAACTTTCAAACAAATAGCTGAATTTTGAACAAAAAAAGATCAGTTTTCAGCAAAAATGAAAAAGTTAAATTTTCAGTAAAAAAAAATGAATTTTCCAGAAAAAACAGACTTATTTAATGAACAAATTTAATTTAATTTTTAAACTATTAGTTTTATTTTCCAGCAAAAAGATAAATTTTCAACTAAAATTATGAATACTTAGCTGGAATACTTCAATTTGAACCCAAGAAAATGAGTTTTCTACCACAAAGACGATTTTTCAACAAAATACATGAATTTTCAACTGAAATGATTAATCTTCAACTGGAATAATTGAATTTTCAACCAAAAAGATTAATTTTTTACCAAAAACGCGATTTTTCAAAAAAATACATCAGTTCACAATTAAACAGTTGAATTTTCAACTAAAAAAGATCAATTTTCAAACAAATAGCTGAAAAATGAACTAAGAAAGATCAGTTTTCAACCAAAAATGAAATAGTTAAATTTTCATTTAAAAGACATTAATTTTCCACAAAAACAAAATTATTTTAAAAACAAATTCAATTTAACTTTCAACCAAGTAGTTTTATTTTTAAGAAAAAAGATAAATTTTCAACTAAAATGATGAATACTTAGCTGGAATACATGAATTGTAAACCAAGAAAATTAATTTTCTACGAGAAAAACGATTTTTCAACAAAATACATGAATTGTCAATGGAAATGATCAATCTTTAACTGGAATAGTTGATTTTTTAACCAAAAAGAAGAATTTTCAACCAAGAAGATTAATTTTTACTAAATAAGACGAATTTTCAAGAAAATACATGAATTTTCAATTGAAAAGATAAATTGTTAATCAACAATTGAATAGTTAATCTTTCACTTAAGAATTAATGTTTAACATTAAATTACAAACAACAAGATTAATTTCCAATCCATAAGATTAATTTTTACTAAATAAGACGAATTTTCAAGAAAATACATGAATTTTCAATTGAAAAGATAAATTGTTAATCAACAATTGAATAGTTAATCTTTCACTTAAGAATTAATGTTTAACATTAAATTACAAACAACAAGATTAATTTCCAATCCATAAGATTAATTTCTACTAAAAAAGTGAAAAATTTCTAAAAAATAATCAATAATAAAATAATAATAGAATGAAGAAATAATAAAAATAGTAAAAAAGATAATTTTTCAACTACATATTGAATAGTAACCTTTTTGAATAACAAAAATAATGTTGAACAAGAAAAAAACAAACAAATTCGACCAATTAGTTGAATTCTCTACCAAACTTTCGGATTTTCCAGAGAAAATTAAAATTTTCTACAAAACAGTTGAATCTTTAATCCGAAAACACGAATTTTCAACTAAAAAAGATGTTTTAGTCAATAAAGAAAAAAAAAGATATTCAAAATGTCGAATTTTGAAGCAAGAAGATTATTTTTCTACTGAAAAGGACGAATTTTCAACAAACGAAAATATATTTAAAATCAATTATTTGAATTTTCAAAATAAAAAAGATCAACTTTGAACCAAAAATGAAATTGCTATATTTTGATTTCAAGAAACTAATACAATTTTCAAATGAAAAAACCAATTTTCTATCAAACTATTAAATTTTTGAGCCAAAAAAAAAGAACTTTCTACAATACATTCGAATTTTTAACTCAAAAAGATAAGCTTTCAATACAAAAACAAATTTCCAATTAAAAATTGCAATTTTCAAACAAAATAGTTAAATTTATAACCAATTTTCTACCAAAAAAATATAACTTTTGAACAAAATATGAACTTGCAACCAAACATTAAAATTTTTAGTTAAAAACTCTAGTTTTAACAAACAAAAAACTTTAATTAAAATGATGAATTTTAACTAAAAAATGAATTTTTAACCAAGCACTTCAAAATTCGACCAATTAGTTGAATATTCAATCTAAAAAAGATTTTTTAGTCAATAAAGGAAAACAATTGTATTCAAAATGTCCAATTTTAAAGCCAACCAAATATTTGAATTTTTCAAAATAAAAAAGATCAACTTTGAACCAAAAATGCAATTGCTACATTTTCATTTGAAGAAACTAATTTTCAAATGAAAAAAAAAAAACAATTTTCTACCAAATTTATGAATTTTTGATAAAAAAAAAGACTCTTCTACAATACATTGGAATTTTCAACTCAAAAATATAAGTTTTCAATACAAAAAATAATTTTCAATCAAAAGTTGCAATTTTCGGGTTAAAAAAATGAATTTTCAACAAAGTAGTTTGATTTTCAACCAAAAAGACAGCTCTTCAACAAAATAAATACATTTTCAACCAAATAATTACATTTTTAATCAATTTTCTGCCAAAAAATATAACTTGAACGAAATTTGAACTTGCAACCAAATAGTTGAATTTTCGACTAAAAAATATCAATTTTCAAACACAAATTCAATTGTGAGTTTTAAAAAATTAATTTTTACCGAAAAAAAAAAAGTTTCGTCAATAGTTAAATTTTCAAGTTTTCACATTTTCAACTTTCTGTAAAATGTTTAATCTTCAAATTTTTTTAAAGAGTATTTATTTGTAATGGTCTGTACTTGAAACGTAGGCCTTATTTATTCAAGTAGTATAATTGCTTTAATTATCATTAAATAATGGAAGTTTTTTGGGGATAGGGGGAAAAGGGGAATTTTAAGACAAAAAGGGGAAACTAAGAAAAAATCCATATTAAAATCTGCGAAAAAAATGAAAATGAATACCTGTTTTTTGAACATGGCGCATTCATCCGGCGTCATTGTGTCGGCTTTGGCAATGACGGGAATGATGTTGACTTTGTCATGTAGGCGTTGCATAAATTCGACATCGAGGGGCTTCAACCCATGGCCAGAGGGTGCGACAAAATAGAGACAGCAATGGACGCGGCTGTCTGGAATTTGCCTTCTCACCACTCGGGATTCGGCATTCAGGAACTCCTCGTACTTCGATTCGATATATTCAATCACCGGTACCCAACTGAAATTTAAAATCATCAAAATTAGTATAATAAATCTATTTAAAAATACTTTATTCAAAGTTTTCTCACGAAAAAGACGATAATAGGGGAAAGATTAAAGATTTATTTTCATTATTTTTCAAATTTCGGAATATACACATTTTTATTTTAAAAAAAAATCGAGAAAATACGAAAATAAATTCTTCTACGTAAAACTGATGTTGGTACTGTAATAAATTTAATTTAAAACGCTTTAAATTCCTGACATTTCAAGTAAAAATATTTCAGTTTCTACAAAATAGAAGAATTTTTAACCAAATAGTCGAATTTTCAAAAACAAAAAATGAATTCTCTACGAAAAATATAATAATTGATATTCCAAACGAAAAAGATTTTGATTTTTATTCAAAAACAGTTGAATTCAACGAAAAAATGTGAATTTTCAACTAAATAGTTGAATTTTCAACAAAAAAAAAAGATGAATTCTCAACGAAAAATATAATGATATGAAATATCAATATACATATATTTAATAATA
>CAKNXH010063880.1:40319-62550 GCA_932178445.1 Andricus quercusramuli
TTTACAAAGTAGTTCATCTTTCAACCACGCAGTTGAATTTTCAATCAAATAATTCAATTTTCAACTAAAAGAGATGAATTCTCAATGAAAAATATAATAGTAGACTTTGCAAGTAACAAGAATTAAATTTCAACAAAAAAAGGCATTTTTACCAAAACATGAATTTTTAATTAAAAAAAAAAACGAATTTTCTACCAAGAAAAATTTTTCAGTCCAGAAAAAAAAAATTAAACACAATGTTTAAATTTTCAAGCAAAAAAAAAGTTCATTTTCAAAAAAAAAGTTGAATTTTCTACCATAATAATACAATTTTTAACCAAGAAAGACAAATTTTCAACAAAATAGATGAATTTTCAACGAAAAAAGGATGAATTTTAAAGAAAAATGTTGAATTTTTAACAAAACAAAAAAGTTTTCAACAAAATTTAAAGAATTTTTAACCGAAAAGATGAATTCTCAACCAAAAATATAATAGTCGATTTTTCAATAAAAAAAGAATTAACTTTCAACGAAAAATAGTTTAATTTATTTATTATATAATAAGCGAAAGAGTATGAAGTCTGAAATATACTTATACAGAGAATGTGAATTTTCTATTCATAAATATTCTATCATGAATTAAATAAAATTGTCTATAAAAAAAAAGAAACGCCTTTCAACCCCGCTGGGATTCGAACCCAGGACAGGTCCTGGGCTCGAATCCCAGCGGAGTTGAAAGGCATTTCTTTTTTTACATAAAATTTTATTTAATCTCTTGTGGATAGTAAAACGGAAACTTCTATAAGAAGTTTTCAAAATGACTAAAATTAGAATCCTAGATAAAAATTGCATCTCGAATTGTACTTTGGCTTCGGAATTTCTTACCAATTACTATTGTCAACGGCGTCACCAAATCCGGGTGTGTCTACGACCGTCAAAGTCAAATTGACGCCATTCTCCTTCAGAAGAACTTTACTCGTCTCCACGGCGACTGTCTTTTTCACCCTGAGACTCGGTCCAGGATATTCTGCACTGTAGATGTCCGAGAGGAACATGGAATTTATGAGTGTCGACTTTCCCAGTCCGGATTCACCTGCAAAAAATTAATTCCATCTTAAAAATAGTTTTCATCATTAAATATTTTTAGGGTGTCTACCCGAAGGATTTGAAATTTTTTTTATTTCCAGGTTTCCTCCAGGTCAATTGTTAATTTTTCCCGGTTAATTTAAAAGGGTTCAAAAGATTTAAATAATTTCTGATTTGGAACAGGAAACTTTGGAAAAGAATTATAATTCTTGAAGAGGGATTTTTTAAATTCCCTTCTTCTAAATCAAAATTAAAATCATTTTCCGAAATTCCCATTCCATTTTAAAAATTGTCCTAAATTCTAAATTATAATTCCTTTAGCAAATTCCCAATCAAAATTCTAATCCTTTTCGAAAATTCCCTGTTCCAATTAATTTATTTTATTTATTCCCTGGTCAATTAAGAAGAATTCAAATGATTACAAACGATTTTTAAAATTTTAAAGCGATTTCTAAACATTTTAAAAGATTTGAAAGATTTTTTATTTGGATTAGGAAATTTTGGAAAAGAATTATAATTATGAGTAGGATCTTCAAATCATTTTTGTCATTAGCATTAAAAATTCTGATTTGGAACAAAGAATTTTGAAAAAGAAATGTAATTCGGAATTTGGAAATGGATTTTTTTAAATTCCCTTTTCCTAAATAAGAATTAAAATTATTTTTCAATCTTTCCCGTTCCATCTCAAAAATTACCTGTTCCAAGATAAAATTATAATTCTTTACGGAGATCTTTCATAGGTAATTTATTTATCCCCCACCAAAACTCAAAATTATAATTATTTTAGAAAATTCCAAGCAAGGCACAATTTAAATCATTTTCAAAATTCCCTATCCAAAATCAAAATTATTATTCTTTTCGGGAATTCCCTGTCCCAATTGTCAAAATTATATTTCTTTACTGAAATTACCTTTTCCAAAATCAAAATTGTAATTTTTTATCAAAATTCTCTTCCAAAGAAAAAATGTATATTCTATTCGTTTAACTTTTAACCGAGTAGTTGAATTTTTAACTAGAAAGATGAATTTCAATTTTTAATCAAACACAGTTCTATTAATTAATTATTTATTTATGATTTATTATTAATTAATTAAATTTTAATTAAATTCAGTTTCAAATTTTTATTCATCAAAAAAACAAATTGACAGCAAAATAATTGAATCCTCGACTGAAAAAATTCATTTTCAACCAAGATTAATTTTCTGCTAAAAAGACGGATTTTTAACAAAATTATTAAATTTTCAACCAAAGAGATGATTTTTAAACTAAAATGATAAATTTTCAACAGTTATAATTTTAACAAAAACAACAATTAAACTTCAGTCAAGAAAAAAAATTTGAGACAAATTATAATCTGAAGGGAAAAATAATATTTAATGAGAATAAAAATTTAAATTTAAAAATAAAAATTTAAGATTCGTCTTATAAATAAAAATTTAAGATTTCAGATACGTCAAAAAAGTATCTAGAAAATTTATAATAATTTTTTTTATTTATACAGAAATTTTTTAAAAATATTTGATCAATTTTTGGAAATCTTTCAAAGTTTTAAATCTTCCAGATTAGTTTTTGACAATTTTGGAAATCTTTTGTGGTGATTTAAAATCTTTTTAAATATTCTTTTAAAATTAATTTTTTAATCCTGAAGCCTTTCAAAATTAAAAAAAAACATCTTAATGTTATTTCTAAATCTTAAAAAATTGCGTTTTGTTTCAAGTTTTTCTGAAACCTTTTCAAACTAAAATTATTGCAATTTTTTTTTTAAACTTGTGAAATTTGTTTCGAGTGATTTGAATTTTTCCTGAATTTTGAAAAAATTCTGCAAAATGTAAAAATTGCCTTTACATCTTCCAGATTCCTTTTTGACAATTAAAATTAAAATATCTGTTAAACTTATTCTGATTTTTTTTAAATTTAGCATCCTTTTAAAATTGAAAATTATGCTTTACAATCTTCTGGATTCATTTCCAAAACTTTAAAAAAACCATTTGAAATGTTTTAAAATAATAAAAAATTAATTCTTAAAATTATTTTTTCAAAACAAAAACTTTCGCTCGAATCGTAACAAAAAATGCATTATCTTAAAACCTTTTAAGCTCGTTAAACAGCTTCAAAAATTTCAAAAATCCCTAAAGCCAAAATCAACATCCAATATTATAAACAATCTACGTTTTATTTAAATTTTTTTAAAGGTTCATTTTTCAAACAAATCATTTTCAAAATTCCTTATTCAAAGTCAAAATTATAATTCTTTATTATCATTTTTTATTAAAATTCTCTTCCAAAGAAAAAATATATATTCTATTTGGAAATTCCCTGTTCCAAGTCAGGATAATTGTACTTCTTCAGGTGATTTTTAAAAAATATTTATTTTTTTTATTTCCTGTCCCAACTCAGAATTATAATTCTTTTAGAAAATTCACTGTTCCAAGACAGAACTGTAAATCTTTTGGAAAATTCACTATTCTAAATGAAAATTATGCTATTAAAAAATGACTTTAGCAAAGTAGTTTAACTTTTATTCAAGTAGTTGAATTTTTAACTAAAAAGATGAATTTTAATTTTAAATCAAAAACGGTTTAATTCATAAAAAAAAAAAGAAAAAAACGAATTGACAGCAAAATAGTTGAATCCTCGGCCAGAAAAATTCATTTTCAACCAAAGAGATGAGTATGGAACTGAAATGATAAATTTTCAACAGTTATAATTTTAACAAAAACAACAATTAAAGTTTATAATTTTCGTAAGTTTCTTGCGAAAATTTAAAAAGATTTTTTAAGATTTCAGATACGTCAAAAAAGTATCCAGAAAATTTCTAATAAATTTTTTTATTTTACAGAATTTTACAAAATTTCAGGACTAATTTGAGTCAGTTTAGAAGATTTCTAGAACTTTTTACGATGGGAAAATTTTTTAAAACTATTTTATAAATTTTCGGAAATCTTTCAAAGTTTTAAATCTTCCAGATTAAGCAATTTTGGAATTCTTTTGTAATGTTTTTAAATCTTTTTAAATATTTTCTTGAAAATTAATTTTTCTAATCCTGAAGGCTTTCAAAATCTATAAAAAAAAACTTCATAATGTTATTTCGAAATCTTGAAAAATTGCGTTTTGTTTCAAGTTTTTTTCAACCTTTTCAAACTTTAAATTATTTAAAATTTTGGATAAAATACTTGTAAAATTGGTTTAAAATTATTTGAATTTTTCCTAAATTTTGAAAAAGTTCTGCAAAATGAAAACATTGCCTTAAAATCTTCCAGATTCTTTCTTGACAATTAAAAGTGAAATAAAAAAAGATTTATGTGTAAAATTATTGTTGTATCTTTTCAAAACTTCCAAATATCTGTTAAACTTATTCGAATTTTTTCTAAAATTTAGTAACCTCATGAAATTAAAAATGTTGCTTTACAATCTTTACAATCTTTTGCATTCTTTTCCGAAACTTTATCAAAACAATTTGAAATGTTTTAAAATATTAAAAATGATGTTCTTAAAATTATTTTTTCAAAACAGAAAATCAATTTTAATCTTCGCTCGAATCATAACAAAACAAATTATTATTTTGAAACCTTTAAAACTCGTTGAAAACTTTCAAATTTTTATTTCAAAATATTCAAAAATTTACATATTATTTAAAAAATTTTAATTAATTAATTATTTCAAAAATAATATGAAAATTCAAAATGGATTCAGAATTCAGCAAGGTCAGGCAGTGAAATTACTATTTTTAGGGATAAATAGTGGATGGGCGTGTGCGTCTTACTATTAATTACGACCCTAAGCCCCTTTCAAACCTACAAATCGTGTCTCGTTTATACTCAATGAAAATTACGTTCCTTTCAGCAATTTCCAGTCGATTTTCATTCATCGTTCGTGTCGTTGACACTCAAATTAAATCGTCAGTTTCCAGCTACACTAATCGGGGTTGAAATTACTCAATTTAAATATATTGGATAATTAAATTCAACGAGACTAGTTTCTACAAATGAATTTAATTTCAATGCATTCTAATTTAAAGCAGACTTTACAGTCCAAAATACTCTCAAAACACAGGAAATAGGGTGATTTTTCTCGAAAAGAGGGGAATTATATGGAAAAAATTATTTAAAAAAATAAAAATATAGATACAATATTGCATTCAAAACGAAACGCTTCAAATTCCTGATTTCAAGTAGAAAATATATTGGATTTTCAACAAAATAATTGAGTTTTCAACCAAAAAAATAAATTTTTATCGAAGAAGATTTATTTTTTACCAAAAAATACGAATTTTTCACTAAATACATGAATTTTTAACCAAATAGTTAAATTTAAACCCAAAAGATGAATTTTTCAATAGTCAAATTATCAAGAATACAATTTCAAACAGTTGAACTTTTAAGCCAAAGAGATGAATTTTCAACAAAACAGTGGAATTTTTATTAAAATACTAGAATTTTCAACCAAGAAAGATGAATTTTCAACCAAATGATCGAATTAAAAGAAAAAAAAACTTCAACCAATAACAGTTACCTGAAAAAATGAGTTTTCAATAAAAAAGATAATTTGCAACCAAATAGTTGAATTTCCAAAAAAGAAAATTAATTTTAAACCAAAAATTTGCATTTAAACCTAAATATTTGAACTTTCAAGAAAATGAAAAGAATTTTCTTAAAAATAGTTATGAATTTGTAATTAAATCGTTGATTTTTAAACCTACAATGATGAATTTTCAACAAAATACCAAATTTATATTTTCAACAAAAATGGAATAGTTAAATTTACGATTTAAAAAATTAATTTTCAATTACAAAAAAGGATTGTCAACAGAATAATTAAATTTTCAAACAATTAGTTAAATTTTCCACCAAAAAGGTGAATTTTTTACCAAATTATCGAATTTTAAAACAAAAAAGATTGAACTTCGAGCAGAAAAACAAATTTGTAGAAGACAGTTGAATTTTCAACCTGCAAAGTTGAGTTTTTAACAAAAACTTTAATTTTCAACCAAAGAGTTAAATTTTCTACCAAAATATAGTTGACATTAAACAAAAGTGATGAATTTTTAAATAAAAAAGACGATTTTTCACCAAGAGTTAAGTTTTCAATATAAAAAGTCGATTTTTTTAAAGAAAATAATTCATTATTAAACCCGAAATTATGAATTTTCAATAAAAAATATAATTTTCAACCAAGAATGATAAATGTTCAACCAGAGTTACAATACTACATTCTTCAAACTAAAAAAATTAAACTTCAACCTATAAAAGTTACCTTTTCAACAAAATAGTTAAATTTTCAATTAAAAAATTAATTTTTAACAAAAAAAATGAGAATAATTTTCAAAACAAAAAAATAACTTTCAACAAAACAGTTAAATTTGCCAGGAAATAAAACATTACGAAGTAATTCTACTTTCAATCAAGTAAATAGTCGAATTTTCAACTAAAACGATAAATTTTCAACCAAAATAGATGAATTTCCAACCAAACGGTTGAATTTTCAAATAAAACGGGAACTTTCAACCAAGAGTAACAAAAAAGACGACTTTTCAAGGAAATAGTTGAGTCCTTAAATAAACAAACAATTAATTTTTAATCAAACCATTGCATCTTTACAATAAAAAAATAATATTTCTACGGAAATATGAGAATTTATAACCAAATAGTTGAATTTTCAATCAAGAAGATTAATTTTCTACCAAAAAAGAAGGATTTTCAACAAAATACACGAATTTTCCACCAAATGCTTAAAGTTTCAACTGAAGAAAAAAAAACGAAATTTCTACCAAAATAGATGAATTTAAAAAAAAAACAGTTGAATCTTCAACCAAAAAGATGAATTTTCAACCAAGAGGATTAATTTCCTATTAAAAAAAGAGTTTTCAAAAAAATAGTTGAATCCTTAAACAAAACAAATTAATTTTCAATCAAACAGTTGAATATTTTAAATAAAGAAGTTAAAATTTCCACAAAAATAGATGCATTTTTAATCAAATAGTTGAATTGTTAATGGAAAAGTTCTAATAAAAAGGACAAACTTATAACAAACAAAAAAACACAAATTTTTAACCAAATAGTTGAATTTTCAAACCAAAAAGACTCATTTTCAACAAAATAGTTCAATTATCAACACAAAAAGACGAATTTTTAACAAAAAAAGTAGATTTTTCAAACAAACAAAAAATAAACTTCAACCAATTTCCCTTTTTAACCTAACAGTTACAGTTTCAACAAAGATACCTTTTCAATCCAAAAGAACGAATTTTTAATAAAAAAATAAGAATTTTCAACAAAACAGTTAAAACCAGAAAAATATGAAAACCTGAATAGTGGAATTTTCAACAAAAAAGTTAAATTTTAAGCAAGAAAGATGAATTTTCGTTTGAGAAAGATCTTTCAATCCAAATTGATGAATGTTCAAGAAAACAGTTGAATTTTCGACTAAAAAGGGGACTTTTCAACAAAATAGTTGAATTTTCATCAAAATAATTAAATTGTCAACCTAATAGTTGAATTCGCAAACCAAAAAGAAGCATTTTCTAAAAGGCAGTTGAATTTTCAACAAAGAAGTTCATTTTTAACCAAGAAAGATGAATTTTTAATCCAAAAGGAAGAATTTTCTATTTTAAAAAGCGCATTTTCAACGAAAGCGTTGAGTTTTCAAGGTAAAGAGTCGAATGATTTAAAAAAAAATTGATTTTTAAACTCAAAAAGATGAATTTTCAATTTAAAAAAGCAATTTTAACCAAATAGTTGAATTTTTAAACAAATAGTTAATTTTCCAACCTATAAGGATACCTTTTTAATTGAATAGTAGATTTAAAAAAAAAATTACATTTTTCAACAAAAAAATTGTATTCTTAACCAACAGATGAATATTCAATCTAAAGGGACAAATTTTCAATCCAAAAAGACGAATTTTCTATAAAACAGTTAAAATCAGAAAAAGGTAAAAACCCGTAAAGTTTAATTTTCAAGAAAAAAATTAATTTTCTTGTTAAAAA
Organism: Andricus quercusramuli; assembly: GCA_932178445.1. Taxonomy (NCBI): domain Eukaryota; kingdom Metazoa; phylum Arthropoda; class Insecta; order Hymenoptera; family Cynipidae; genus Andricus; species Andricus quercusramuli. Next base: position 48,370 of record CAKNXH010063880.1, read on the forward strand.
TTCGTTGAAAATTCAATTGTTTTCTAAAAAATTCGTCTTTTTGGTTTGCAAGTTCACCTATGGGGTTGAAAATTTAATTATTTGGTTGAACATTCGTCATTTTGCATTGAAAATTCATCTTTCTCGCTCGAAAATTGATCTTTTTTTCTTAAAATTTATTTTTTAAACAAGAAATATGAATTTTCAATTCAAACGGACGATTTTTCTATCAAAAAATAATTTTTAACAGAAGAGTTGAGTTTTTAAGATGAAAAGTTAAATCCTTTAGAAAAAAATTGATGTTTAAACCCAAGAATATGAATTTTCAAATGAAAAATTATTTTAAAAGAAATAGTTGAATTTTCAATGAAACAGTTGATTTTTCAACCTTTAAGGATGAATTTTCAACTAAATATTAGATTTTTCAAACAAAAAAGATTAGATTTTTCAACAAAAGAATTTCATTCTTAACCGACAAAGATGAATTTGCAATCCAAAAGGATAAATTTTCTACAAAAAAATTAATTTTCAATAAAAAAGATCATTTTGAACGAAATAGTTCAATTTTTAATCAAACAGTTTATTTTTTAACCTATAAGGATGCATTTTGAACCTAATAGTAGATTTTTTAAACAAAAAAGATTGAATTGTAATCAATAACAGTTGCTTTTTCAACCAAATAGTTACATTTCCAATCTTAAAAGTAGAATTTTCAACAAAAATGGTGATTTTTAACCAAGAAAAATCAATTTTTTATCCGAAAAGATTTTTTGAAAATCCTGCAAAAGTAAAAAAATTACGTTATAATCATTAAGATTCTTTTTTGACAATTTTGGAAATCTTATTAAATATTCTTTCTAAATTACTTTTTCAAACAAAAAATTTGGAATATTTTCAAAACTTCTAAATATATTTTAAACTTACTAGATCATTTTCCAAATTAATAACTGTTTAATTGTCATTTATTAATCAACATTTTTTTAAATCTTTTTGAATATTCTCTTAAAATTAATTTTTCAAAGTAAAAAATCATTTTAAATTTTTCCAGAAAACTTGAAAACTTTACATTTTCTTAAAACCTTTAAAGATCTTTAAAAAAGCTTCAAAATTTTATTTCATAATATTCAAAAATTTTAATTTAGTTTTGTATTTTCGGAAATATTTTCCAGTTTTAAATTAAGTTTAGATCTTCTGAAAATATATTAAAAATTTGTTAAATAAAGCAATTAAAATTGTAACGTTCAAAGTTTTAATTTAATACTCTAAAATATTAACGATTCAAGGCTTTCTATTTCGAATAATTCAGTTTGAAATTGTTCAGTTTTTAATATCTGATTTATAATTGCTCATTTTAAATTAAAAGTGAATTATTGCAAAATATTTTTAAAAAATAATGTCTTAATTAATTACAAAATTTCAAATTAAATGGACAGTGAAGTACAAGTCGAAAAGTTGATTCCGATTCTAAAAGTATTGTTTGTAAAAATTTATATTTTTTGTTTAAAATTACAAATTTCCACAATAAACTATCAGTGTGTAAAACATAATTTTAAGTGCAGTTTCCCAATATTTCAACTTTTGTGAAATCTTGTATTTTTTTTGTAAAGATTTGTAATTTTCTCGTCAAACATCCGAATTAAACAAATGAAAAATTCGATAGTTTTCTGAAATACCTTGTCGATTTTTACAACAAAGTTACTTTATTGTTGATTTTTTTACTTTTCTACAAGAAAATACGAGAAAAAATTAGCTATTTTTATTTACCTATATTTTTTTGTTAAATTTTGTACATTTTTTTACAAAAAAGTAAATTTTTCACCAAAAAATTACAGTTGTAGAAATGTTGTACTTTCTTGTAAAAATTTTTTCCACTATGGATTTCTAAATTATTTTTAATAGATTTTAATAATTTAAAGGGATTTATAAAAATTTAGGGTATTTTTAAAACTATTAAGGCATTTTGAAGAATTTTTAATTTGAAATATTTTAGGGAATTTAAATTTTCAACCAAAATTAGAATACTTAAAATGTCAGAAAAATAAATCTTCAACCAGAAAAACCGGATTTTCGACAAAATAGTTTTTTTCTCATCCAAAAACGAATTTTTAACCAAAAATAGCAGAATTCAATTTTCAGTTAGGACAATCTCCAACCAAAAATATGAATTTTTAATAAAATAGTTGAATCTTCACCCAAAAAAAAATTAATTTTCTACCAAAAAGACTCATTTTCAACAAAGTACATGAATTTTCTTCTAGAAAACATCAATTTTCAACCAAAATTAGAATAGTTAAAATGTCAGAAAATTAAATCCTCAACCAGAAAAAACGGATTTTCAACAAAATAGTTTTTTTTCATCCAAAAACGATTTTTTAACCAAAAATAGAAGAATTCAATTCAGTTAGAAATATAAATTTAAAAACAACAACAAGTGTTCAACAAAATTAATTAATTTTCAACTGAAAATGTAAATTTTCAAGCGAAAATGGAATAGTTATATCTTCAGTTGAAAAAAAAAATTAATTGTCAACTAAAAACAAATGAATTTTTAACCGAAGAAATTAATTTTTAATCACAATGATGAATTTTCTACCAAAAATATGAAATTTGGACCAAATAGTGGATTTTTCAATCCAAAATATGTTTTCTCTATCAACAAAAAAAACGAATTTTCAACTAAACCGTTTTTTTTTTCAATGAAACAAATGAATTTTTAACAGAAAGCAGAATAGTCCAATTTTCTACTGAACAGATAATTTTTTAACGAAAAACATTACATTTCTATTAAATAGGGCAAATTTTTCACAAAAAATGGTATAGTTAAAGTGTATTTTCAACTAAAATGATGAATCTTCAAATAAAAAAATTTAATTTTCGACCAAATACATGAATTTCAAACTAAAAAGATAAATTTTCTACCAAAAATAAAATAGGATAATTTTCAATTAGTAAAATAAATTTTCAACGAAAAAAAAATCAACAAAACAGTTAAATTTTCAAGTAAAGAAATGAATTTTTAACCAAAAATATAAGATTTCAACTAATGAGAGTACTCCTAACAAAAAAAAAAACGGATTTTCAACAAATAGTTCAATTGTAACTGAAAACAGATAAATAGGATAATTTTCAATTAGTAAAATAAATTTTCAACGAAACAAAAAATCAACAAAACAGTTAAATTTTCAAGCAAAGAAATTAATTTTTAACCAAAAACGCGATTTTAAAAAAAATACATCAGCTCACAATTAAACAGATGAATTTTCAACTAAAAAATATCAATTTCTAAATAAATAGCTGAATATTGAACTAAAAAAGATCAGTTTTCAACCAAAAATGAAATAGTAAAATTTGCATTAAAAAAATTTATTTTCCAGAAAAAAACAGATTTACTTTAAAAACAAATTTAATTTAACTTTCAACCAAGTAGTTTTATTTTGAAACAAAAAGATAAATTTTGAACTAAAATGATGAATACTTACAATTAGCTGGAATACTTGAATTTTAAACCAAGAAAATGAATTTTCTACCACAAAAACGATTTTTCAATAAAAGTACATGAATTTTCAACGGAAATTATCAATCTTGAACTGGAATAGTTGATTTTTTAACCAAAAAGAAGAAAAAAGTAATTTTCAACAAAAAGAAAACTAATTTTCAAAAAAATTGTTACATTTCCAAATAAAGTGATGAATCTTCAACTGGAATAGTTGAATTTTCAACCAAAAAGATTAATTTTCTACCAAAAAGGCGATTTCTAAAAAAAAATACATCAGTTCTCAATTAAACAGTTGAATTTTCAACTAAAAAAGATCAATTTTCAAAGAAATAGCTAAATATTAAACTAAAAAAGATCACTTTTCAACAAGAAATGAAATAGTTAAATTTTCATTTAAAAAAAATTAATTTTCCACACACATAAAATTTATTTTAAAAACAAATTCAATTTAACTTTCAACCAAGTAGTTTTATGTTTAAGCAAAAAGATCATTTTTCAACTATAGCTGGAATATTTGAATTTTAAACCAAGAAAATGAATTTTCTACCACAAAAACGATTTTTCAATCAAGAAGATTATTTTTAATAAATAAGACGAATTTTCAATAAAATACATGAATTTTCAATTAAAAAGATAAATTGTCAATCAACAATTGAATAGTTGAACTTTCACTTAAAAATTATTGTTTAACATTAAATTACAAACAAGAAGATTAATTTTCAATCCATAAGATTAATTTTTACTAAAAAAGTGAAAATTTTCTGAAAAATACATAAAAAATAATAAATAATAAAATAATAATAGAATGAAAAAATAATAAAAATAGTAAAAAAGATATTTTTTCAACAAAATATTGAATAGTAACATTTTCAATAACAAAAATAATTTTGAACGAGAAAAAAACAAACAAATTTTCAACAAAAGAGTAACTCTCAACCAAGTAATTAAATCTTCTGTCGGAAAATATGAAGAAAAGATTACAATTTTCAATTAAAAAAAAAAAAATGGAATTCAACCAAAAAGATCGAATTTTCAACCAAATAGATGTATATAGTAATAGAGAGCTATACTTTTACAAATGAAGAATCATTTTCATTCAATTCAATACTGTAATTTTTAAAAAGGTAGACAACCTCTTAAAAATTTCCCTGACTTTAAAAAAAATTCCCTGACATTTCCAGGGTTTTCCAGGTTTTCCAGGTAGGGTAGACACCCTGTGAAATACCTTGTAGATTTTTACAACAAAGTTACTTTATTGTTAATTTTTTTTACTTTTCCTTGAAACTAATGAATTCCCGGTTTTAGTGTAATTGGAGAAGATTTTTTTAATCCTTTTTCTCGGTTTTTTATTTTCATTTTGTGAGTCTGCCGACGTGATGTGGAGAGTTGGAACTTGGAAGTAAATAAAATGAGGGAAGAAAGACAAGTAGTGTTTCTCAAAGGAGATTGAGAGCCTCTAAAACGAGACTCAAATGCAGCTGTACTGAGCATTCAAAGCTGCACGTGTTCGACAGATGATGGTCTACAAGCCAATATCCTCGATGGAATTGAAATTGCAAACGAACAGGAGAGCCAATTGTTTTCAATTAAACACCTTCATTCCAGGAGAAGAGCCCATAATTAAGTCATTATCGAAGTCAAAACTCTTCCGTTATTTCGTTTTTTAATTGTTTTAGTATCAACCATTTTTTAAAAAGGCCATGGTGGACAAATTTTTACCAAAAAGTACAGAAAACTAAAACTAGGAAAGAACAAAGAAGCTTTTTGTGAGAAATTTTACATTTTTAAATAATTTTCAATGACTTTACAATGATTTTTCAATGACTTCTGCCACTAAAGATTTTTTTAAAAATTGGATTATAAATTTATAAAAATATAAATTTATTTTTAATAATTGAAAAGTTTGAAATCCGTCCAGAGTGATATAAAAAAGTCAGGGAAAAAATAAAATTAGTTAAATACCCAATTTTCATATGTTTAACATCGTTCTCATAAATATTTCTATCCAAAATTTGTAATTTCATCTTTACTATAATTAATACTTTCAATGAAAATTTAAAACTAATCTCTTCAGTATAACGAAGTAAGAATTCTAAAATTAATCGCATTGAACTGAGGAATAGCAATTTGTGGGTCGACATCCAAAACAAGTAAAGAAAATTGTTTTGAAATTGTTTAATATCTTCTGTTCTTTTTCTGAAATTTAAAATTAATTTTTTTTTAATTAAAAAAAATCTGCCTTATTTAAAATTTTTTGAAAATATTTAAAAACATGTTTTTTTATTGATTCGAACCTGAAATTGCGTCAGCTTGAACCAAAGAACTCACGACAACATTTTTTTCCCGAAAAAGCAAAATAAAAAAAAATTTTCTTTGGTTCAAGCTGAATAAATTTCGGGTTCGACATATTCAACTTTTTTTTAATAAGATAATTTTTGAACAAAATAGTTGAATTGTTAAATTAAGAACATCAGTCTTTAGCCAAAAATCAAAAAGTTACATTTTCGTTTCAAACAATTAATTTTCAACTGAAAAATTGAATTTTCTCCCAAATTGTAGAATTTTAATGCCTAAAGGAAGAATTTTCTACAATGCAGTTGATTTTTCCACACGAAAATATGAATTTTCAATTAAAAAGTTAATTTTCAACCAAAGATTACAATTTTTAGTTTAAAAAAACTAGTGTTTAACAAATAAATAAAAACGTTAACTAAAATGATAAACTTTTAACTAAAAAGTGAATTTTTAACAAAGTAGTTCAAAATTCGACCAATTAGTTAAATTCTCTGCCAAACTGTTGAATTTTCGAGAGAAAACTCAAATTTTCTACAAAACAGTTGAATCTTTGATCCGAAAACACCAATTTTCAACAAGAATTGAGCTTTCAACCAAAAAAGATTTTTTAGTCAATGAAGAAAAAAAGTTGCATTCAAAATGTCGACTTTCAAAGCAAGAAGATTAATTTTCTACAAAAAAGGCCGAATTTTTAACAAATTACATACATTTTTAACCAAAAAGTTGAATTTTCAAAATAAAAAAGATCAACTTTGAACTAAAAATGGAATTCCTACATTTTTATTTTAAGAAACTAATTTTCAAATGAAAAAACAAATTTTCTACCAAATTATTGAATTTTTGAGCAAAAAAAAAAAAATAACTGTCTACAATACAGTTGAATTTTGAACTAAAAAATATAAGATTTCAATACAAAAAATAATTTTCAATCAAAAATTGCAATTTTCAGTCTGAAAAAATGAATTTTTAACAAAGTAGTTTGATTTTCAACCCAAAAGACAGCTTTTTAACAAAAGAAAAATATTTTCAAGGAAATAGTTAAATTTTTAACTAACTTTTCGCCAAAAAATATAACTTTTGAACGAAATTTGAACTTGCAACAAAATAGTTGAATTTTCGACCAAGAAAGATCAATTTTCAAACACAAATGGAATAGTTCAATTGTGAGTTAAAAAAAATTAATTTTCAACGAAAAGAAACAGTTTCAAAAATAGATAAATTTTCAAGTGATGATTTTAAAAAAATTAGAAATTGCTCAAGTTAGAACATTCAAAGTTGCAGTTGATGAATTTGGAATATTCCATTTTTTAATTGATTACTTGAAAGTGTACCTTATTTATTCATAAATATTTTATTTGAATGCTATAATTGATTTAATTATTATTTAATATTTAATTATTATTTTATTGTTTTTCCCTAATTTTCCCAACTCAAAAGTGCCAAATTTTATGAAAAAATTTGAAAATTTTACTTTTTTCACAAGTTCTTTAATAATACGATCAATGAATTAATTAATTTTGTTATTTCGGGCAAAAATTTAAACAAAAGTAACCTTTTCATAAAATAAGTAACTTTTTAGTAACCGCGGATTAAAAAAGTAACTAAGTTACTAAAAAGTAAACCGTTCCGAGCCCTGCTTTTGCAAGATTTTTCGAAATTTTTCGGGAAAGTTCTAGTTCCAAGATAACAAAATTATTAAATTCCAGGAAAATTTTTTAATAATTTTTTTTAAACAAAAAAAAAAAAAAAAAAAAAAAAAAAAAAAAAAAAAAAAAAAATGTATAAATTAATGTTTCTAGCTTAAAATGGCTTAAAATGACATAATTTGGAAAATTTATACATTTTTTATTCATTCTTCAATTCATAGAATTGAAAATGATAGTGTCGATGTAAAAATATATTTTTTAACTGTACAATGTATAAAAGTTAAAATTTTGCATTTTAACGACTTTTAATTTTAAAAAATTCAATTAGAAAAGTTTAAAATTCAAAATTTGCGGCTCAGTTTTCATAACTTCAAATGAAAAAAAATGTATTTTCAAGACTTCGAATCTCTCATTTTCAATGAGTTTTAATAGTGCCCAATCGATTGCTATATATTTGAAAAAAAAATTTAAACGTAAGGTTTTTTTTTAAATAACGATTATTCATTCTTTGAAATTTAAACACCGAAAAATTAAATTAATTAATTTAATTAATTAAAAATTTTCCACCAGGGAAACATGAAACAGTTGAATTTAAAGTTAAAATAATTTACAAAAATGTTAAGAAAATAGTTGAATTCGAATGAAAAATATTTATTAACTAAAATGATGAATCATCAACCAAAAAAAAAGAATTTTAAATAAATGAATGGTAGAAATGCAAAAGGAGTCAAGCGCCAAATTTTCGAAATCGGGTTTATTAGCTCAAAAAATCAGATAAATTCTATTACACATGCCTGCCAAAGGATTTTTTTGGGGCATCATTTTTCAAAATTTGTGTTCTTGTGTTCACAGTCCGAGAAGCTTTTTTAACCACAAAGTAACAAATCAAATTTCATTTTTCTCTACACTGGCTAATTATTTTTAATCACTATTGGGTCCCTTCCGTTCAGCACTGAATAATCTAAAACCCAGTTCCTCATTTTTTGGAAATATGCAAAATTATTACTGCTATCGTCATTATTTTGAAGTTGAAATGTCAGTTTTACACCATTTCGAAGTCATAATTGGATTTTCAAATTTCGCGAAACTGCATGATTTTTTTTAAACAAACTTTTTGGAAATCAATTCGTCCATTCAATAGCTAGAATTAAAATTTTTAGTTTTTTCTTAAACTGCAAATTGACTCCACAATTAATGTTGAAAGATGTTAAAAGTCGATACGGACCCAAAATCTAACCTCGAAACGTGACCTGTTTCATTCAATTTCTCGAAACCGGATAGCTTTTTGTGAGAAAATTTTTTTTAGTTCGATAGAGCATGAAAGTATCTCGAAAGCACTTTATTATTTTTTTCTTAAATGGTCCCGCTGAATTTACAACATGTTTTTAGTCTCTCCTGAAAAAAGTGAAAAATGGCGCTTGACTCCTTCTGCATTTCTACCCTTCAAATTAGTTGAACTTAGTACGTCTTTTTTGCTATAAAACGATAATTAAATATAAATAAAGAAGCGTACCAACGACCATGAGCGTGAAATCGAAACCCTTCTTAACAGCCTTTCTGTAGACTTGATTGGGAAGATTCGCGAACCCAACATATCCGTCGAGTTCTTTGGGCTTCGTGGGAGGTGTGGGTCGAGTATGAAGACTCAAATTTGATTCCTTGTTGCTCTCACTCCTCGAATTCTCCCTTTTGTTGCTGTCCTCGGAACCGTCCGTTTGGTTTAGGCTCACCGTCGTCGGGGGCAATCTCGACTTTGCTGGTGCACCAGGAGGCGGCGCCGACGACGTCAACGTCGCCGTCGGGGTTACCGTTGGCGCCGACGGGGGCTGCGGTGGCGGAACTGACGGCACCGAGGGGGGTGTCGTTTCTCCTTTAAAAAACAACTCCCTCTTCGTCTGTATCTGCAAAAGTAACAAAAAAAAAAGAATTTGAATTAGAAGATTTCCTACATTCCAATTATCAGAAATAATCTACAATTTTATGAAATAAAAAATTATAATTGTCATTTTAGGTTCACCTAAAACAAGAATATTTGAACAAGAATTATCATTTTTATTTTAAATAATTTTTTTCTGAAAAAAGATATTTTTTCCGCTGGGAATCGAACCACAGAAATACTGATTTCCGGCCAGGTGCTTTCCCATTAAGCTACTAGAGAAATCAAATTTTTTAAGGACTCTGTATTATCATTAGAGAATAACAGAAAATATTTAACGTCTTTTCAGACTAGATGGAACTATGAAAGAAAACTTATTTTAAATAATTTTTTTCTGAAAAAAGATCTCCTTTCGCTCCGCTAGGAATCGAACCACAGTACTACTGAAAAAAAATTATTAAAAATAATTAAAAATAATTTTACTTTCATAGCTCCATCTAGTCTGAAAAGACGTTAACTATTTTCTGTTATTCTCTAATTTTGATAAGGAACAGGAATACTCGAAAAGAATTTTTATTCTGATTTAGAAGAATGGAATTATAAACAAATCCCTGTTCCAAGTCAGATTTCTTCACAATTTGAATCTTCCCTCGGTCAAATTTTGGAAATTAATTCAATTGCGATTTGGAAAAAGGGAATTTCGTACAGAATTATTTTTTTTTTCTTGTATCAAGTAATTTTTCACATGAACGAGAAATTTTGTAAAATAATTTGATTACTGATTTATGAAAATCAGAATTGGTTTGAATTCAAAAATTCCTTTTTTTTGGAAATAAAAATAATTCTGACTTGAAACAGGGAACTTTTTGAAATAAATGTAATTTTGACTTGGAACAAGAAATTTTCGTGAAGAATTATAATTTTTACTTTTTACTTTGGAATTTACAATTCAAAGCTCTATAATATTTCGCAGATTTACAACTTAAAATTCTCTAATTTTAACGATTCATGAATGAAAATGATTAAATTTGGATGATTTTGGAAATAAGAAGTCGAGTCTTCAATTCTAAAACTTTCAAATTGAAAACTTTTATAATGTAAATCATCTAAATTACACAAAATTTTAACCATAAATTATCCAAATTAAAAACTCTTTCATTTTAAAAATTTACAATTTGCAGTATTGCAATCTTAAAGAGTTACAATAAAAAAATTCTTAAATTTTGAAAATATATAATTACAAATTATTCAATTTTCAAGATTAATATTTTAAAGGTATGCATTTAAGAACATTTTTTCGAGATAGATTAATTTTAAAGATTAACGAATTAAAATTTTTCAGTTATCACAAGTTTTAATTTAGAATTTTTCAATTTTGAAGATTTCCAATTAAAGACTCTTTAATTATAAAGATGTGCAAACAAAAAATTTTAAATTTGGATGATTTTGGAAATCAAAAATAAGGTTTTCAATTCAAAATCTTTCAAATTCGAAAAAATTAGAATGTAAATCAAAATTACAGGACTTTTAATTCTAAAACTTAAAACTTGCATGATTATAAATTGTAAATTTAAAAAAAAATAAAAACTTTTCAATTTGAAAGATTAAAAAATGAAAAATTTTCCATTTTTACAATTTTCGATTCAGAATTTTTTAATTTTGAAGATTACAATTGAATACCCTTAATTTTAAATATGTATAAACGAAAATTCTTAAACTGATTTTTTGAAGATTAAAAGTCATGTTTTTAATTTTAAATCTTCCAAACTGAAAAAAATTTCGAGTGTAAATTTTCAAAATTAGGATTTTTCAAGATTTCAAGAGTTTTTTCCTTAAATTCCCATCTTCTAGGTCAGAGTTAAAATTATTTTCCGAAATGACCGTTTTATGTGAAAAAGTCTCTGTTCAAAGTCAAATAATTCTTTACAAAAATTCCCTGTACTAAAATAAAAATTTTAATTCTTTTTCGGAAATTCCCTGATACGAAGTGAAAATTATAATGCTGTATCGAAATTCCCGGTTCCAAGTTCCAAGCATTTCCAAAAATTCTCTGTTTCAAGGCAAATAATTTTTGAATTCCAAAAAATTCTGCTGTGAAAGAAGGAATTTTCCAAATTTGACGAATTCCGACTCGGAACAGGATTATTTTTGTAAATTAACTTTTTATAAATGAAAATGAAAATTATTTTCAAAAATTACCTCTTTCAAGACAAAATTATAATTCTTTACCAAATTTCCTATTACAAAGTAAAAATTATAATTCTTTACGGGATTTTTTGTACATTTGATACATTTATTCACTGCCCAAAACCAAAATTATAATTCTTTTAAAAAATTCCCTATACTAAATTACAATTAAATTCATTTCCAAAATTCTCTGTTCCAAGTCAGAATTGTATTCATTTACCAAATTTTCTATTACAATTCAGAAATATAATAAATCCCTTTTTAAAAATTTGGAAGAGGGATTTTTTTTTTAAATTCAAAATTCAAAAATAGAAAATTATAATTCTTTATAAAATTCTTTGTAAAAAATAAAATTATAATTCTTTATGGGGTTCTTTGTCGTAATTTTCAAAATTATATTTCTTTACTGACATTCCCTGTCCCAAACTCAAAATTATAATTCTTGACTAAAATTCCCTTTCCCAAAGTTTAAAGTCAGGATGATTGTAATTATTTACGTGATAAATATTTTTAAAAATTCCACGTTCGAAAATTCCGTGGCCCAATTCGAGAGAAAAATCCCAATCACTGAATCCCATTTCCGGTCATTTCCCTGTTTTTTCCATTTCTCGGTCAGGTAGACACCCTAAATCGAGATTTTTCTAGTAAATTTGTACATTCTCTTCTTTTTCCGATTAGCAAGAGAAAAAACAAATTTGATAAATTGAACAACCGGAAACTCTCACTCGCAGCGAACAAGACGAAATTGTAATTGCAATAGTTGTGATGCCAATGCTTTGATGTGAAACGGAAATTGGTCAAATAATGTTCCTCACAAGTTACTTGACCTGACGTGCCCCACATTTTTTTTAAATGTATTACCTAGAGAAATGGGGTAGCCTCATATTTTTAATTTTTTTTCTCGTTAAATTGAGAGAGCACTGAAAACTGGATTTAATTATTTAACAATTTTTTTTTTTTAATAAGTTCAAATATTGTTTTTCATTCTTGAATAGTATCGTTTTTGTATTTTTCCCGGGAAAAAGAGGCATTGCTGATTGGGCGGAACAGCGGAAGTACTGCTTAGCCAATCAGAATTCAATTTTTGAAATTGAAAAATCCCGAAAAAGAAAATATTCGAAATAGAACATTCCGGAAATTAAAAAATTAGAGAACGACTGAAAAATTCCCGAAAAAGATCATTTTTGAAATAGAATATTCCCGAAATTATGAAATTGCAGACAATTTGTAATTTCAGAAAAAGGACTTTCCTTTATTTATTATTTTCTTTCTCGGGATTTTTCCAGTGTTGAGAATATTATTTTTTGGGATTTTTCAGTCATCCCGAAAATTTCCGACTATTTAAAATCCCAAAATTGGAAAATTCAAGAATAATGAAATTCTTGGCAGCTTATGTTTATGATATTACTGAATTTAAAAATTCCCAATAATAAAAAATTCAAAAAATAAAAGTTACAACCTTATAAAATATCCGACAATGGGAAATTACAGAAAAAGAAAAATTTTGAAATAAAAAAAAATCACAAAATAAAAAAATAAATACTTTCATTAAATAAAAGTATTTTATCTATTATTTTATATTGTATTATCAAAACATTTTTGAATTTCTCGGATTCGGGAATTTTCTCGGATAAAAATATATAATCTATCACGTATTTTATAATCAAGGAATTTAAAATTGTCGACAATTTTCTAATTCGATTATTTTCTTTTTCTGGAATTTTGCAGTGCCGGGAATTTTATTTTTCTGAATTTTTCAGTCATCCCGAAAATTTGCGACAATTCAACATTCCCAAATTAGAAAATTCCAGAATAATGAAATTCCTGACATTTTATGATATTACCAGAAAAAGACAACTTTTGAAATAGATAGTTCCCAAATAATAAAAATCACGACAGTTTAATAAATGATAAAATAATAAATATCAAATAAAAGTGTTTTATTTATTATTTAACAATTTTTAAACATGTTTCAAAATGATTCCAATTTTTCCGAATTTTTTTTTAAATCCAGCCGAATTAAAAAAATTTCCTTAAAATCTTCCACATTAATTTTTTACAATTTTGCAAATCTTTCTAAATCTTTCTAAATCTTTTTAAATATTCTCTTGAAATTAATTTTTCAAAATTAAAAATCATTTTCAATTTTCCTATGAATCTTAAGAAAATGTTTTTTATTCTTTTGAGAAAATAAAAAAATGGCTTAACGTTGCTGGGAATATTTAAATTGATTCAAATTTTTGTTGAATAATAAATAACAATTGAACAATTATTTATTTGGAAAACAATAGATTTGTATACTTTTGCAGGATTTTCCAAAAATTGTACGAAAAATTCGAGTTCCAAGATAAGAAAATTATTATTGGATTCCTGGAAAATTTTTTAAAGAATTTTTTTAAACAAATTTTTAAGAGAATATTTAAACAGATTTCAAAACAAATTTAAATGCATAAATTATTGTTTCTGAAATGTAAGTGAAATTATTGAATTTTTATGCATAAATAAAAATTCAACAATTATCAAATTGGAAAAAAATTTGAGTCAGTTCAAACGTTATTTACCAGTTTTGGACTCGGTTTTGAAAAGATCCAAACTTATTTAAAATTGAAAAAGATGTCGAAAAATAAAAAACAATTTAAATTTTTAAATATCGAAATAAAATTTTGAAGCTTTTTATTGATCTTTAAAGGTTTTGATAAAAT
>CAKNXH010063881.1:29913-60248 GCA_932178445.1 Andricus quercusramuli
AGAGACGTAACAACACAAGAGTTACATAATCACAAAGATGGTAAAATTTTCTAGAAACTATGAAATTTTCGAGACAACAAGACGAATTTTTAACAAAACAGGTGAATAGTCAACCCAAAAACTTTATTTTTTAACAAAAAAAGTTAATTTTTTACAAAATAGTTGTATTTTCATAAAAATAGTCTAATTTTTTAACCAAATAATTGAATTTTCAACCAAAAAAATTGGATTTTCAACTAAAAAGTTAATTTTTTACCAAATAGCTTGATTATCTACCAAATTGTTGAATTTTCAAGCCGAAAATATGGATTTTTAACAAAAAAGTTCATTTAACATGTAATATTTGAATTTTCAACTAAAATGATGATTTTTCAATTTAAAAAAATCATTTTTCAACGAAACATGTAATGGTTGATATTTAAACAAAAAAATATTTTGATTTGAATTAAAAATCAGTAGAATTAAGTAGAAAATACGATGTTTTAACATCATAGGTGACTTTTCAACAAAATAGTTAAATTTTCACCCAAAGATTTATTTCAAAATTCTTATTTTGGGGTTAAAAATTCAACTGTTTTACAGGAACTTCGTCTATTGTCTTGAATATTCGACAATTTGGTTAACATTTTTTTTCTTTTTCGGCTGAAAAATCAACTTATTGTTAAAAATTAATTTTTCGTTGCTGTATAATTCATCATTTTAGTTGAAAATTTATTTCTTTGATTGGAAATTTGACTATGGTATTTAAAATTAATTTTTTTACTGATAATTTCACTTTTCCAGTTTTAGATGAAAATTGATCTTTTTCAGTTGAAATTTCATGCATTTTGTTGAAAATTCGTCTTTAATGGTAAAAAATTTAAATGTTTTGGATCAAATGTAACTATTTTGTTAAAAAGTAATCTTTTTTGGTCGAAAATTCAATTATTTCGTTGATAATTGGTTCGTTGATAATTGGTTCGTTGATAATTGGTTGGTAATTGATAATTCATCCTTTATGATAGAAAAGTATTTATTTATTGTAATAAATAAGTTTGGAATTTTTTACAAGGAAATGAACTGTTTGGTTAAAATATTATTTTTCGGTAATGTAAAATTCATCATTTTGGTTGAAAATTGATCTCTGTGATTGAAAATTTAACTATTGTGTTGAATATTAAATTTTTTTTACTGAAAATTTATTTTGTTAAAAATTCGTCTTTTTTGGTAAAAATCATTCTTTTTGGTTGCAAATTCATTTTCCCGGTTTTAAAATTAATCTCTTTTGGTAGAAATTTCATCCTTTTTGGTTCAAATATCAACTATTACATTTTATGTTAAAAATTAAAATTTTCGAGTTGAAAATTCAACTCTCTTCTGAAAATTTAGTTATAAGCTCAACTATTTTGTTGAAAATGTGTCTCTTTTGCTTTAAATTCGAACTGTTTGGTTAAAAATTCAACTATTTTGTTGAAAACTCAAATATTTTTTACAAAATTTAACTATTTTGTTCAAAAGTCATCTTTTTTTGTCTAAAATTCAATTGTTTTGTTGAAAATTGGTCTTTTTGAATCGATAATTGATCTTTTATGGTAGAAATTGTGTTTTTAAATTGAAATTATTAAATTCTGAATTTTTAATTCTTAATCTTTATTTTATTTAGTTTATAAAAGATTCTATGTTGAAAATATCACAAGATTAGAATGAAAATGAAGTTTTTTGTCTAAATTTTAGGCCCCCACAAAATTATATCCTAAAAGTTCCCTATTTTATAGAAAATATTGTCTCATTTATTATTTTTTCAGGGAAATCCGTCATCCAAACATCGTTCTCCTGATAGCAACTTCCCAGATAAAAGACCATGGTGTAATTTCAATTTTCGAGTTTCTAAATTGCACTCTCTACAGTTATATCCACGAGAAGGGCGAACGTATTTCCGTCCAGGAAGTCTCTAGATGTGCCAGAAAACTCGCAGAGGCCCTAGGATTCGCTCACATGCGAGGATTCATCCACGGAGCAATTAGTTCTCATTGTGTTTTTCTGGCATCAGGAGTCATCAAGCTGGGAGGATGGGAACTAGCTACCCAAAAAGATCAGGTGAGGTCAAAAACCTCAGTTTCGCGAATATTTCACGAGTTTTTAGAGAAACTGAAAGAAAGTTTCACCTTGGGAATGTAAAATCTAGACAACTCGAGTCCAAATCTCAATCACCAGATCTAATTTAGAAAAGAAATGGAATTCGCTCTTGTGGCTTTTTCTTCTTGACCGCAAATGACCTGCGTGACTACTGATTCAGAGAGAAAGCTAATCAGTGTCAGAGGTTGTAAACGAAATTATTTTTCTTCAGGGAAAGTCACTCTTTACCTGCGATTTTAAATTAAAATATGAAAAATTGATTTTTTTCTTTATAAAGCTATAAAGCAAATATCTCTTCACTTTGTCTTTAAGTATATTTTTGAACTTCTTCGCTAGATTGGCTAAAATAATATATCCGCCATCTAAAAAATTGAAATTAAAAAAAATTTCAAGATTTTTAAGATTTCTAAGTATTTTAAGGGATTTCTGAAATTTTTACGAGATTTGAAGGGTTTCAGCAAATTCCAAGGGATTCTAAAGAATTTTAACTTGTTAAAATTTATTTATTTATTTTATTTAACAGGAACTTGAAAAGAATTTAAAAGGTTTCAAAGCGAGCATTATTTTAAAAGATCCCAAGGGCTTTAAGAGAATATTAAAGATTTTAAGGGATTTCAAGAAGTTTCATAGGATTTTAAAGTTTTCAAACTTTTTTGAAGACATTTTAAGAGTTCTTGCAAATTTATATTACCAGACTTATGTGATTTTAGAGGATTTTAGAGGAGAATAATTTCAATGGATTTCGAATGATTTGAAAGATTTCAACCTATTTTACAAGATTCTGAGAAATTTCAAGGTTTAAACATTTTTAAAGGAATTTTAAAAGATACTGAAAATATGAAGATATAGTACGGGATTTCAAAAAATGTGTAGATATTTTACAAGATTTCAGGGTTTTTAAAAATTTCAAAGGATTTTAAAGAGACGTTTTTTCAACAACATACATGCATTTTTAATAAAATAATTGAATTTTCAACTAAAAAATACCGATTTTCAACCAAGTACTTGAAGTTTAAAATTAAAAAGATCAATTTTTAACCAAAGAGGCGAATCTTAAAAAAATGAATTTTTAAACAAGATTTTAAAAAGATCAATTTTCAACCAAGAAAATTAATATTCTAATAAAAAAGATGAATTTTTAACAAAGTTGTTTAATTTTCTAACAGTTGGTTCAAATTTCAGAAAAAGAGTTGGATTTTTAACAAAAAATATGATTTTCAACAAAAAAGTTATTTTTTTCCAAATAGTTTAATTTTCTACAAAATTATTGAATTTTCAAGACAAAACGACGAGTCTCTAGCAAAACAGTTGAATTTTCAAGCCGAAAATTTTATTTTTTAACATAAAATTAATTTTATTCAAAATAGTTATATTTTTATACAAAATAGTTTAATTTTAATCAACTAGTTGAATTTTCAACCAAAAATGTGAATTTTCAACAAAAAAGTTAATTTTTTCCAAACAGTTTAATTTTCTATAAATTATCAAATTTTCGAGACAAAAATACGAATTTCTAACAAAACAGTTGAATATTCTACACGAAAACTTAATTTTTCAACAAAAAAAGTTAATTTTGTACAAAATAGTTATATTTTCATAAAAATAGTCTTATTTTTTAACCGAATAGTTGAATTTTCAACAAAAAAAGTGAATTTTCAACAAAAAAGTCAAGTTCTTAACAAATAGCTTAATTTTCTACCAAATTTTTTTAATTTAAAAAATCATTTTTCAACGAAACATTTAATGGTTGATATTTAAACTAAAAATATTTTGATTTGAATTAAAAATCAGTAGAATTAAGTAAAAAAAGACGATGTTCTAACATCATAGGTGACTTTTCAACAAAATAGTTAAATTTTAGTGCCATTTCTTTTTGTAGTTTTAATAATTATCTTACTATTACATATTATTCATTTTTTCATAATATTAAAAAACTTTGGTAAGAATAATGAATTACTAGTCAAAAATAGTTTTAAAATTTGCATTGACTAATAATTTTATGTACAGCACGGGCAGAAATGATATACGCTCCCGTTTTTCGAGCTGTTGCTAAAGTGCCTTAATTTTTATAATATTAGCGTAAATATTTCATCGATTTTATTAAAATATATTTTTAAAAAGCGTCCAATTTCAATGTTTTCGAAAAATTGGTAAGTCTCTAGTATTTTTCTAAATTGTTAAGATGTTTTCTAGAATTTTCCCCCTAGATTTTACCTTAGAATCGAGCTTGGTACAAAAATTTGCAAATTGGTACAAAAATTTGCAATGTAGGGACATTTGTTTTTTAAATAAGTGGACCATTTAGTAAAATACTATGAAAACCTAACTTTAAAATAAGCTCAAGAACTTTAAAAAATATTAATTATTTCCAAAGTTATTCCAATTTTTCAAAAATATCTCAATTTTACGTTTTTTTTTTTGCAATATTTATATTTTTTTAAAGTTGTTCTGGAAATTTTTCTAATTTTACCTGGAAAACCTAGAAATATCCTGGAATTTTGAAATTCGACTTCTGTAAGAACCCTTCAAATTATTTTTGCTAAATATTTGGGATTTGCATAATATTTTAGAAGATTTAAAAGATTTGTAACATTTCACGGAATTAAAAAAACTGGAGTGTTTTCGAGGGATTTCAGATATTTTCAAAGATTTTATTTAATTTTTTAATTTTAAGAGATATTGCAGATTTTATGATGATTTACGGGATTTTAGACGATTTTGATGCAATTAATAGGGTTTTCAGAAGATTTAAGGGATGTATCAATTTTAAAGGATTTCAAAGAGTTTAGGGTATATTTAAAAAAGTGCATGGAATTTAACGAGAATAATATATAATATTTTCAAATTTGTTCATAAAAGAATGAACAAATTCATATTTTTCATTTTCATATTTTCATTTCGTTTTAATTTCATAAAATTCAGAAAAGACACTTAAAATGACTTTTTAAAAACTGTTTATCTCAATATTGTATGACATTAAAATAAAAAGTTTTGAAGAAAGAAAATCAAATTTTTAATGATATAATAAGGGTGAAAAGGGGAAAAATGTTTATGTTAAGGGCACTATTTTACATACTTTTATAGTAAAAATTGTTACATAATTTACACCTAAAATTTTCATTTCAATTTCAAAATATTCAGAAAATCACTTTTTTTTAAACTTTTTTTAATGTTTTGAAGAAATTTTTTCAAAAAATAATTATGAAGGATGAAGAGGGAAAAATGTTTATTTTAAGGAAATTATTTTTCATACTTGTATAATAAAAATTCTTGCACAATTTACGCTTAAAATTTTAATTTCAATTTCATGTTATTCCGAAACTATACACTTAAGAATTAAGAGGTGAGTTTTTGCGAATTTGAGGGTCGATTTATTTATAAAATAAAATTTTTAGTCGTGTTATTCACACGATAATTTTACATCACCTCTGTAAAGCTTTTACGATTCTTTTTAAAATTAAAGGGTTTATTAAATTTTTAATATTTTAAAAGGTTACAAAATATTTTTAAAGACATCAAAAGATTTCAATAATTTGAAAAAGCATGCAGTACACCAGATTTCAAAGATTTCAAAACATTTTAAAAGGTTTGAAACATTTTAGAAGGTTTCACAAAGATTTCAAATAATTCAGTGATTTCAACGAATACAAAAGATTTCACAAAGATTTCTGTTGAAACGATTTGAAATTTTTTTAGATGATTTCAAAAGATTTCACAAAGATTGCAGATATTTTAATGATTTCAAATTAATACAAAAGATTTCAGAAAATTTTCAAAGATTTCATAAAGTTTTAAATTTCAGTGATTTCAAAAGAATGTAAGCTTTCAGAAAGATTTCACAAATATTTCAAAGAATTCATAAGGATTTCAAAAAATTTCAAGAATTTTAAATATTTCAACAAGGGATGAGAAACAAATCGTACATCAGATTTCAAAGATTTCAAAACATTTGAATAACTTTAAACAATTTCAATTTTTTAAGATTTCCAAAGATTTCGTGATTTCAAACGAATACAAAAGGCTTCAGAAAAATTTCATAAGGATTTCAAAAGATTTCAAGAATTTCATAGATCTCAATTTTTTCAGATTTCAAAAGATTTCACAAATATTTCAAATATTCCAGTGATTTCAATCGAATAAAAAATATTTCAGAAAGATTTCACAAATATTTTAAAGAATTCATAGAGATTTCACAACATTTTAAGAATCTAGAATATTTCAAGAAGGGTACAACACACCAGATTTTAAATATTTCAATAAATTTCAAAGATTTTAAACGATTTAAAATTTTTTAAGAAGATTTCAGAAAGATCCAGAATATTCCAGTGATTTCAAAAGAATACAAAAGATTACAGAAAGACTTCACAAATATGCATAATGATTTTAAAACATTTCAAGAATTTCAAAACATTTAAAAGATTAAAGAAAAGTTTCAAAAATATTTCGTAGATTTCAAAAAATTTCACAAAGATTTCAAGGATTTAAAAGATTTAAAAAGATTCCAAAAGATTTCACAAAGATTTTAAATACTTCAAGCGATTGTAAAGAATGTACAAAAATTTAAAAATATTCCCCAAGATTTTACAAAGACGACTTCCGTTCGCAAAAAAATTAAGAATTTGTTTATATATTGTTCTGCTTTCTTTAGACATTTTTGGCCAATAAAAAATGAAATTTCTCATCTTTCAAATGCATAGCAATTGGTTATTTCATTATTAATGTAAAAAAAGGAGACCTAGAAAAACTTGATTTCTTGACCTGGAAAACCTGGAAAAGACCTTGCATTTTCTAAAAATCGCTGGACACCCTGATAATGTATCTACAGTATATAATCATTAATTTAAAATATTAATAGACGTAAAATATTTAATATAATTTAATTGATAATTAGGACACTATATTTTTTAATAAATTGAAACTAGAAATAATTATTTTAGTTACATTTCTGCTTTTAATGAATGATTATCTACTGTAGGTTCATTATCTACTTTTGGGTGGCCTCCCTCTTTTTTTGAAATGTTTGTTCCGCACAGTTGCACAGGATAATTTAAATATCAAAGTCTGAATCCTATGATTTGGAAAATTGCGATAATTTGCTAAACAGTGATTTATTGACGACTTTACCAGCTTTACACTCCTCTAGAATAAAATTCCAGAGCAGAGGAAATTGCAATCAAAGGGCTTTGTTGTCGCATTGTCGGTGAAGTATTCAATTCAGAAGAAAAGAGTTGCGTTAACAAAGTCAACAATATGAACTTTTTTTATGGGTGCGGATCCCGTGAAGCGTGTCCAAGTTGACGTTTCATTAGCGATACCGCTCACAAATTCATTCATGATGGGTAAAATACATTCACCTTTTCCGTAATCACGTAACATCTTTTTTGTCGATTTTTGAGTAAATTTCATCTAAAGCTATAATTGTTGTTCAGTAATTTGTAATAATTAATTCAAAAGTGGCAAAATATCGAAATGGAAATGTCGATTTTTCAAACGGAACATGTGGCGCCCTCATAGCGTGAAACGCGTTGTGTGACGTCATGCGCTTTTAAAGTCGAAGAAAATGACGTCACATCTAGGTGGCTGCATGGCGCGAAATAAATACTAATTTGAAAATGCTGACTTTTTTTCAAATAAAAATTCGAGAAAAAAAACTTTTCAATTATAATCGTTTTAGTGATTTGAGAGGGAATAGTTTCATATTCAAAAATAAAACAAAATGTAGTGAATGACCCTATAAACTATAAAATTAAAATAAATGATTTTTAAAGTACTATAAAATAATGAATATAATTTAAAATAAATATTAAAATAACTACATCTACTTTTATTTAAATTTAATTTTAATCGGCGTTCAGTAATCTGTAACTTTCATTTAAATATTAGATTTATTTCAGCAGGAATTGGAAGCAAAGAAAAAATTTAATAAGTTAATGTGATATTTTTTATCATAATAAGACGTTAAAAATTTGTAATGTCTTTTTTAAATAGGTCCATTTTCAAAATTTTCAATTCAAGATCCTTCAGTTTTTAATGTGTATAATTTAAAATGTTGTTTCATATATTTTATTTTAAATAGTTCAATTTTCAAGACTAACAATGAAAAATTCTTCAATTTTTACAATTGCCGGTTCAAAATTCTTAAATTTCGAAAATGTTTAAATAAATATTTTGCAGTTATGATGATTTTCAAGATCAAAAATCAAGTTTTCAATTTCAAATCTTTGAAATGAATTTGAAAGCTTTACTTTTTAGAGTTCTGGAATTTTCAAGATTCAAAATTGAAAATTCTTCGATTTCAACGATTTGCAGTTCAAAATTTTTCAATTTAAAAGGCGTGTAAATAAAAATTCCTAAATAGTGATGTTTTTGACGAATTTGAAGATTAAAAGTCAAGTTTTAAATTTTAAATCTTCCAAACTGAAGAAATTTCGAATCCAGAGCATCATAATGACAGAATCTTTAATTGCAAAACTGAAAATTTGCGTAATTTTTTATTCTTCAATTGTGATGATTTTAAAGATCACAAGTCAGGTTTTCAATTCTAAACCTTCTAAATTCAAGAATTTTTGAATGTAAATTATGAAAATTATAGATTATTTAATTGTAAAATTGAAAACTTGCATAATTTTTTATTTTTAAAATTAAAATCTCTTCAATTTTAAAGCTTTACTTTATAAGTTCTAGAATTTTGAAGATTCACAATTGAAAATTCTTCGATTTCAACGATTTGTAGTTCAAAAATTTTCAATTTAAAAGGCGTTTAAATAAAAATTATTAAATTGTGATGTTTTTGACGAATTTGAAAATCAAAAGTCAGGTTTTAAACTTTAAATCTTCCAAACTTTTTATTTTAATTTTCAAAATTAAAATCTCTTCAATTTTAAAGCTTTACTTTTTAAAGTTCTGGAATTTTGAAGATTCACAACTGAAAATCCTTCGATTTCAACGATTTTTAGTTCAAAATTCTTCAATTTAAAATGCGTGTGAATAAAAATTCTTAAATTGTGATGATTTTGACGAATTTGAAGACCAAAAGTCAAGTTTTAAATTTTAAATCCTTCAAACTGAAGAAATTTCGAATGCAAGCATCAAATTTACAGAATTTTTTATCATACAACTTAAAATTTGCATAATTTTCCATTGTAAATTGCAAAAATAAAAAATTCCTAATTTTACCGATTTATAATGCAACGTTCTACAATTTTGAAGACTTGCGATTAAAAACTGTTCAATTTTTAAGATGTATATAATAAAAATTCGTAAATTTGGATGATGTTAATAATTTTGAATATCAGAAGTCCAAATTTTAATTCTCAATCTTCCAAATTGATGAAATTTCGAATGTAAATCATCGAAATTACAGATTTTTAATTGGAAAAATTAAAACTTCAATAATTTTTTGTTGTACATTTTCAATATTAAAAATTCTTAATTTTATCGATTTACAATGCAAAGTTCTACAATTTTGAAGAGTTACAATAGAAAATATTTCAGTTTTGAGAACGAAGAATTAGGAATCATTCAATTTTCATGATTTATATTTAAAAGGAATATAATTTTGAACATTTTTTTAATAGACTAATTTTGAAGATTTACAAATGAAAATTTTTCCATTTTCATGGTTTGCAATTTTAAATTCTTCAATTTTAAAGATTTACAATTGAAAGCTCTTAAATTATGAAGATTTATGAATAAATATTCTTAAATTTGTATTTTCTTCATGATTTTGGAAATTAAAACTCAAGTTTTTAATTCTAAATCTTCCAAATCGAAGAAATTTCGAATATAAAGCATTAAAATTACAGAATTTTAATTGAAAAACATAATACTTGCATAATTTTTAATTATAACTTTTCAAAATTAAGAAGTCTTAAATTTCAAAGATTTACGTCCCAAATTTGTATAATTTTGAAGAGTTACAATTGAAAACTCTTCAATTTCAAAGGAACAACAAAAAATTCTTATATTTCGATGATTTTGAAAATCAAGTCATGTTTTTAATTCTAAATCTTCCAAATTGAAGAAATTTCGAATGCAAAGCATTAAACTTACAATTGAAAATTGTTCAATTTGAAAGATGTATGAATGAATGAATTTGAAGATTATAATATATATTTATATATTATAATAATTTGTATTAAAAATTTTTCATATTATTAATTTAAAAAATTTTATAATGATTTAAATTTTTTATTTTACAGCCCAATTCTAAACAAGAATTTGAGGCTCGTCTCAGAGCAGAAATATTCAGGTGGCAAGCTCCCGAACTTTTTTGTGGTCGCTCTCCATCTGAAGCCACCGATGTTTACGGACTTTCTTTGCTGATTTGGGAAATGACTACAAGTGAGTTTGAAATTTTATATTCAACTACGAAATTATTGGACAATTAAAAAAACATCCAACAATCAAATGCTTTAAAATGTTTTCATTCGAATTAAAAAATAAATAAAAAGAGAAAAGGAGGAAAGAAAAAGAACGTTGCCTTCTTTTTTTGTCTTATTTTATTTTTTTTCATTTTAATTTTGATCTATTTCGAAATTAGGTTCTTAAATTTTAAATTTGTTGTTAAATTCGAGAGATTTCTTTTGGACCAGCCTATTTTTTAATACATTTTTTTATTATTAGTGCATTTGCCATGGAGTGGACTGTCAAAACCGGAAGTGGAGAGGCAGTATGTCCACTGGGAACGAGGAGTTATGATAGACCTCTACAATTTTCCACAACTTCTCAGCAAATTATTGGAGGCTGGACTTCAAATCGACGTCACAAAAAGGACAATGAGCATGAATCGTATGCGCAGATTCCTACAAAGACTCGAGGTTGATACAAAAACAAATCATTTAAATTATTTATTACTATGAATAATTAACAGGGTGTCTATCAGATCGATGATTTTAAATTCCCGGTTAATTTTTTACTTTTTCCGGTCACGTTAAAAGAGTTCAAAAGATTTGAATGATTTTAAACGATTTGTAATGATTTCAAGAGACTTCTAAACATTTAAAAATATTTCTGATTTGGAATAAGGAATTTTGGGAAAAAATTATAATTCTGGATTTGAACAGAGATTTTTTTAATTCCCTTCTTCTAAATATGAATCTAAATTATTTTCCAAAATTCCCGATTCATGTCGAAAATTCTCTGTTTCCAGTCAAATGATAAATCTTTACGAAAATTCCTTGCTTTTAAATTTAAATTATAATTCTTTACGGAAATTCCCTGTACCAAGTCACAATTGAGTTAATTGCCAACAAATTTCTGTTCAAAGTCATAATGATATTTATTTACAAAATTTTCTATTATAATTCTGAAATGTAGTAACTCACTTTTTCTAAAATTTGAAAGAGGAAAGTTTCAAATTTTGTTGAATTGTCACTTGGAAAAATTAAGTTTTCACTTCTTAACCCACTGAAACGAATTTTCAACCAGTTTTATTGTTTACAAAAAATTTGAGCCTCCTACCAAAAAAAGATGGATTTTCAAGAAAATAAATCAATTTTCAAGGAAATACATAAGTTTTCAACTAAATAGTTTAATTTTTTACGAAATCGTTGAATTCTAAATCCTTAAATACGAATTTTCTGCATAACTGCTTAATTTTTAACCCAAACATATGGATTTTTAACAAAATAGTAAAATTATCAATTGAAAAACTAAAGTTTTCAAAAAAATAGAACAAATTTCTAACTAAAAATATAAATATTCAAACAGAAAAATGAACTTTCAATAAAGTAGTTCAGTTTTTAAACAAAACAAAAATTAAACAGAATAATTGATTTCTTATCTAAAACAGATTAATTTTGAAGCAAATAATTGCATTTTGAACTAAAAAAATAAGCTTTCTACCAAAAAAGATGGATTCTATAAAAAGATACATAAATTTTCAACAAAATTGTTTATTCTAAACCATATAATTGCATTTTTAGCCAAAAAAGATAAAAATCCTACAAAAGGTATGAATTTTGAAACCAGAAAAGATAAATGTTAAATAAAATAGTTGAATTTTCAACCAATAAATTTATTAATCAAGAAAGAATAGAAATTTCAATTACATTTTTGAATTTGTAAGCCAAAAAAACGATTTTTCTACAAAAAGGTTGAATTTTTTGCCCGATAATATGAATTTTCAACAAAATAGATAAATTTGTAGCTAAAAAAATCAAGATTTCACTCAAAAAAATGAATTTTTAAATAAAAATATGAATCTTCGACCAACAAAAATTAACTTTTAACAGAAAAAAACGAATTTTCAACAAAATACGTTAATCCTTAAGTAAAACAGATTAATTTTTAAATAAATAGGTTCATTTTCAGCAAAAAAAATGACCTTTTAACCAAAAAAGACTGATTTCAAGAAAACGCGTACATTTTGAAACAAATACTTTAATTTTCTACCAAACTATTGAATTCCGAACCCGAAAATAAGAATTTTCTAAAAAACAGTTGACTGTTTCGCAAAAAAGTTAATTTTCAACTGAAACAGATTAATTTTAAACCAGATAATTGAATTTTTAACAAAAAAGTGGAATTTTCACTAAAAGAGATGAATTTTCAAAGCAAAAAGATGAATGTTCAACAAAATAGTTGAACCTTCAGCAAAAAAAAACTTGTTAGTCAAGAAAGAGTAAAAATTTCAATCAAATTGTTGCATTTGAACTACTGAATTGAATTTTTAAACAAAATAGATCAATTTTAAGTTAAAAATTAAGTTTCTCACACAAAGGAAAAGAATTTTAATTAAGTTAGTTAACTAAAAAATATGAATCTTCAACCAAAAAAAGATTGACTTTTAAGAAAGTAGTTCAACTTTTAACGAAAAAAAAAACGAATTTTTAACAAAATACTTGAATCCTTAACGAAGACAGATTATTTTTCATGAAATAGTTGCATTTTTAAATAAAAAGATGAGCTTTCTGCCAAAAAAGACGGATTTGCAAGAACATATATAAATTTTCAACCAAGCAGTTTAATTTTCTACAAAATTGTTGAATTCTACAGACAAAAATACGAATTTTCTAGATTATAGTTGAATTTTCATTTAAAAAAATTTATTAGTCTAGAAATAATAAAAAATTTAATCAAATTGAGTAGTAAATATTTTGATTATTCGTAGACTGAACAATAACATTTTAAAGAAACATTGAAGATTAATTTTAAACCATATCATTGCATTTTTAGTCAAATAAAATGAAATTCCTACAGAAAGATGTACATTTTTAAACCAAAAAAGATAAATGTTCAACAAAATAGTTGAATTTTCAAAAAACAAATTTTTGAATCAAAAAAGAATAAAAATTTCAATTAAATTGTTGAATTTGTAAGCCAAAAAAACGATTTTTCTACAAAACGGTTGAATTTTTTGCCCGATAATATGAATTTCCAATAAAATAGATAAATTTACAGCTAAAAAATCAAGATTTTAACAAAATACTTAAATCCTTAAGTAAAACAGATTAATTTTTAAATAAATAGTTGCATTTTCAGCAAGAAAGATTACCTTTCAACCAAAAAAGACTGATTTTCAAGAAAATGCATAAATTTTTAACCAAATAGTTTAATTTTCTATCAAACTATTGAATTCCAAAGCCGAAAATAAGAATTTTCTAAAAAACAGTAGACTGTTCAACAAAAAAGTTAATTTTTAACCGAAACAGATAAATTTTAATTAAAATTTTAAATCAAATTGTTGAATTTACAAGCCAAAATTACCATTTTTCTACAAAACAGATGAATTTTCAACAAAAAAGTTCATTTTGAACTACTCAATTGAATTTTTAAACAAAATAGATCAATTTTAAGTTAAAAATAAAGTTTTTCACACAAAGGAAAAAAATTTTAGCTAAAAAATATTAATCTTTAACCAAAAAAAATGAACTTTTAAGAAAGTAGTTCAACTTTTAACAAACAAAAAAAACGAATTTTCAACAAAATACTTGAATCCTTAACGAAAACAGATTATTTTTCATGAAATAGTTGCATTTTAAAAAATTTCAAGAATATAGTTGAATTTTCATTCAAAAAAATTTATTAGTCTAGAAATAATAAAAAATTCAATCAAATCGTTGAATTTTCAAGCCCAAAACACGAATTTTGAACAAAACAGTTGAATTTCAAACCAAGAAGTATGAGTTTTTAACAAAATAGTTGAATTTTCAAGAAAATAATTCAATTTTCATTTAAGTGGAAAGTCGAACGGAATAGGAGAATGGGGGAAAAATACTAGGAATCCTGCGAGTAATAAATATTTTGATTATTTTTAGACTGAAGAATAAAATTTTTAAGAAACATTGAAGATTAATTTCAAACCAGATAATTGCATTTTTAACAAAAATGGTGGAATTTTCACAAAAAAGATGAATTTTCGAAGCAAAAAGATGAATGTTCAACAAACAAAAAAACTTGTTAGTGAAGAAAGAGTAAAATTTCAATCAAATTGTGGAATTTTCAAGCTAAAATGGCACATTTTCTACAGAACAGATGAATTTTCAACAAAAAAGTTAATTTTCAACCACAAAATTGAATTATTAAACAAAATACATCAATTTTCAGTGAAAAAATTAAGTTTTTCACACAAACAAAAATAATTTTAGCTAAAAGATATGAATCTTCAACCAAATAAAGGAACTTTTAAGAAAATAGTTCAACTTTTAACGAACAAAGACGAATTTTCAACCCAAAAAATACGAATTTTCAAAAAAAAAGTTGAATTTTAAACCAAGAAGTATGAGTTTTTAAAAAAATAGTTGAATTTACAAAAAAATAATTCAATTTTCATTTAAGTGGAAAATCGAACGAAATAGGAGAATGAGAGAAAAGACTGGGAATCCTGCGAGTAATAAATATTTTGATTATTTTTAGACTGAAGAATAAAATTTTAAAGAAACATTGAAGATTAATTTTAAACCAGATAATTGCATTTTTAACAAAAATGGTGGAATTTCTAGAAAAATAGATGAATTTTCAAAGCAAAAAAATGAATGTTCAACAAAATAGTTGAACCTTCAGCAAACAAAAAAACTTGTTAGTCAAGAAAGAGAAAAATTTCAATAAAATTGTTGAATTTTCAAGCTAAAATGACACATTTACAGAACAGATGAATTTTCAACACAAAAGTTAATTTTCAACCACACAATTGAATTTTCAGACAAAGTACATCAATTTTCAGTTAAAAAATTAAGTTTTTGACACAAACAAAAAGAATGTTAGCTAAAAGATATGAATCTTCAACCAAATAAAGGAACTTTTAAGAAAATAGTTCAACTTTTAACGAACAAAAACGAATTTTCAACAAAAAAGTTAAATTTTAAATCATGAAGTATGAGTTTTTAACAAAATAGGTGAATTTTCAAGAAAATAATTCAATTTGCATTTAAGTGGAAAATCGAAAGAAATAGGAGAATGGGGCAAAAGACTGGGAAACCTGCGATTAATAAATATTGATTATTCGTAGACTGAAGAATAAAATTTTAAAGAAGCATTGAAGATTAATTTTAAACCAGATAATTTGCATTTTTAACAAAAATGGTGGAATTTTTAGAAAAAGAGATGAGTTTTCAAAGCAAAAGATGAATGTTCAACAAACGAAAAAACTTGTTAGTCAAGAAAGAGAAAAATTTCAATCAAATTGTGGAATTTTCAAGCTAAAATGGCACATTTTCTACAGAACAGGTGAATTTTTAACAAAAAAGTTAATTTTCAACCACTCAATTGAATTTTGAAACAAAATAGATCAATTTTCAGTTTAAAAATTAAGTTTTTCACACAAACAAAAAGAATTTTAGCTAAAAGATATGAATATTCAACCAAACAAATGAACTTTTAAGAAACTAGTTCAACTTTTAACGAACAAAAACGAAAAAATACGAATTTTCAACAAAAAAGTTAATTTTAAACTAAGAAGTATGAGTTTTTAACAAAATAGTTGAATTTTCAAGAAAATAATTCAATTTTCAATTAAGTGGAAAGTCGAACGAAACAGGAGAATGGGGACAAAAACTGGGAATCCTGCGAGTAATAAATATTTTGATTATTTGTAGACTGAAGAATAAAATTTTAAAGAAACATTGAAGATTAACTTTAAACCAGATAATTGCATTTTTAACAAAAATGGTGGAATTTTTAGAAAAAGAGATGAATTTTCAAAGCAAAAAGATGAATTTTCTAAGCAAAAAGATGAATGTTCAACAAACAAAAAAACTTGTTAGTCAAGAAAGAGAAAAATTTCAATCCATTTGTGGAATTTTCAAGCTAAAATTACCATTTTTCTACAAAACAGATGAATTTTCAACAAAAAAGTTAATTTTCAACCACACAATTGAATTTTTTAACAAAATAGATCAATTTTAAGTTAAAAATAAAGTTTTTCACACAAAGGAAAAGAATTTTAACTAAAACATATGAATCTTTTTACCAAAAAAATGAACTTTTAAGAAAATAGTTCAACTTTGAACGAACAAAAATTAATTTTCAACCAAAAAAATACGAATTTTCAACAAAAAAGTTAAATTGGAAACCAAGAAGTATGAGTTTTTAACAAAATAGTTGAATTTTCAAAAAAATAATTCAATTTGCATTTAAGTGGAAAATCGAACGAATAAAATTTTAAAGAAACATTGAAGATTAATTTTAAACCAGATAATTGAATTTCAAGAAAGAGAAAAATTTCAATCAATTTGTTGAATTTTCAAGCTAAAATGGCACATTTTCTACAGAACAGATGAATTTTCAACAAGAAAGTTAATTTTCAACCACACAATTGAATTTTCAAACAAAATACATCAATTTTCAGTTAAAAAATTAAGTTTTTCACACACAAAAAAAAAAATTTTACCTAAAAGATATGAATCTTCAACCAAATAAATGAACTTTTAAGAAACTAGTTCAACTTTTAACGAACAAAAACGAATTTTCAACCAAAAAAATACGAATTTTCAACAAAATAGTTGAATTAAAAAAAAACAAAAATTAAATTTCAAAATGAAAAAAATAGCAGAATAGGGCAAAGGCTGAGAATCCTGCGGGTAATAAATAAATTTTTTGATTATACTGTCCGAACAATTTTTTTTCCGAATTCCCGGTCGGGAAATTTAATTAAATTCAATTAAATTTAATTCAATTTAAATTAATTTGCATTTTTTCAAATTCGCAGTTGCAATACGAGACCGAAGCACCAATCTACGCAAATCAGTACACAAACAACAACAATATCAACCAGAACTCGAAAGTTTGCAACGTCCCAGCTTGCACTTCACCAACCTCAAAATGCCCCACAACTCCTGTGCCTTCCGAAAATAGTAAACCCGTCCCAAAAACTCTCTTCAACTCACAGAAAAAGGTCTGCAATCGATTGATGCGATCGTCTTCAAAAAAAGAACTCGTTTACAAAGAATCACCGAGGTCGAAGTTTGTCGATAAAAATGATACCAATCTCCCAGCAGAGAAAAACGCAAATTTGTTTTTGGAGGGACGACTGCACAATGAAGTCCACGATCCTGTCGACGAAGTACGTGAAGAATTTCGTTATACGACGACCTTCAGCAGTCCTGAGCAGCGCAAGGAAGAAGCGGAAGTTCAAATGTCGGTTGAAAATGAAGCTGACGAGGAAATTCATTCTACGGTCGAAGAGATGCTTTCTACGGCCGAAGAGATTCTTTCTACGGCCGAAGATATGCATTCCACGACGGAAGAGCGTGTCTCGAGCAATTATGGTTCGGAATCTACGCGAACGTTAGAGTCTTCTGATGATGATGATTTTGCTGAGACTCGGAATGAAATTAAAAAATTGAGAGAGACCTTGGCTACCAAAAGACAACGCTTCTTTTACGGGAATGACTTGTGCCAGGCCCCTAATGCTGATACGAGTGAGTAAAATATTTTCCTTCATATAAAAATAGGTAACCTCCATTGGTCCAGATCATGATAGTCGCCATTTTAATAGTAAATTAATTTAGTAGTAAATGATACGCTAACGAACGTCGGATAACAGAAAAAGTAACGCTAAACTCGCAGAGCATGCGCAGTAACGTTTACACGTGACTTTAGTATTTACCACAAGCTACGGAACGCTATGCAAAATCTCCCTATTATCGGTGATCAATAAAAAAAGAAATCTACTTTTAACATAAATTAAATTCTTTATTTATTATACATAATAATCCTCCTTCGTATATATATTCTCCTATAGATGAAAACTCGTAACCGTCGTTGTAGTTTTATGGAGGAAGTTTTCTTAGTCATTTTTACTATTACTTTCAATGTAAGTTGTTACTAAAGATATTATATCTTTGGCACATAAAGTGATTATTTACTTCAAGGCTATTTAATTGAATATTAGCTATAATTTGTATAATAAAAGATTATTTATGTCCAAAGTACCTCTATTCCAATTGGATAATTTTTGTAAATTTTTGTGATGTTGAGAAATAAGTACCTCAATTATGCTATCCATATTATATGTACATATATTTTACTTTTCTATGGAATTAGTTTAAAAAATTATTATATTAAGCATTATATTAAGTATTAGCTGATTAATTTTGTTCCTAATATCAAATTACATAACGATTGAAGTTTAAAATTCTTTGATTAAGTAACATAAATTGATTTTTTACTTTGAGATTATGTAATTGAATATTGCTGGATAAAATTTGTATAATACAAAATTTGTATTTGAAATAGCCTTATTCCAGTTACATAAATGTCAAATTGTTTCTGAGGTTGAGGGATGAGTACCTGAATTCAATTTTCAAAATTATATGTACATATGATTTCATTTTTCCTGAAATTAGATTAAAAGCTTATTAATAATTTAAATTTTCATAACAATATAAAGTAAAAATTATTTGAATGTGTAAATGAAAATAATTATTTGATAGATTTCATGCTCTAAACTGATTAATTAATTATGCGCTGTTTAATTTTCTTCACAATAATTAATTTTTTCACAATATTGAATTACATAAAGATTGAATTTTGATTGATTTTAATTAGGTAATATGAATTGATTATTCACTGTAAGGTTATATGTAATTGAATCTTGGCTATAAGCTGTATTCCATTTTCAGGAATTATATGTTTTTTTTTTTTTTAAATAAAATTTGTATAAAATATTAATAATCATTTAAATTTCAAGTGCTTCAATTGTAAATCTTAAAAATATGAATAAAAAATTAATTGAATATTTCAATAAAAACATTTGTGTAATGCTTTTCATGTTTTGATTATTGATTCTATTAGAACTTAATTGTTCTGGAGTTTTTCCAAAGTTTATTAATAAATTAAAGTATTCAGAAATGAAAGCTCAAATTAACAAAAATATATTAAGTAAAAATAATTTGATTGTTTCGATAAAAATAATTGTTTGAGGGTTTTTTATGTTGTTTATTTATATTTGAAATAACATCATTTCAATTACATAATTTTTTAAATTATGTAATTTCTGGCAATGTTTGTGATGTTGTGAAATGATTATCTCAATTCAATTTTCAAAATTATATGTGAACATGTTTTAATTTTTTCTCAAATTACTATAAAAGGTTACCAATAAATCATATTTTCATAAATTGAAGTGAAAATTTTTAAAAATGTTAAATTAAAAATCATTTCAATGTTGGAATGAAAATGATAGATTAATGCTTGAATGAGCATCAGAATTCAATTTTCAAAATTATATATAAATATTATGCTTTGATTTTTTAGAAAATTACTATAAAAAGTTATTAATCATTCAAATTTTCAGAAATGAAATTTCAAGTTTGAAAGAAAATATAAAGTAAAAATTATTTCAATGTTTCAATGAAAATAATTGTTTGATGCTTTTTATTTTGCGAGCTGATTAATTCATTATTAACTGATCCTATTAAATCTTAAAATTCCCGGAATTACTTTAAAAGGTCAATGATAAATCCAATTTTCCTGAATGAAAGTTAAAATTAAAAAAAAAAAGTAAATATTACTTGTGTGTTTCAATGAATATTAAAGCTTCAAGCTTCTCATATTGTGGAATGATTAACTAATTATTAGCTGATAATTTTTCTCGCTGTATTAATTTTTATAATAAAAATTTATTGATATTTAAATTACCCTTATTGTAATTAAATAATTTTTCAAATGTGCCTGATGTTGTAAAATGTGTATCTGAATTTAATTTTCAAAACTATATGTAAATATGTTTTATTTTTTCTGAAATTAGTATACAAGGTTATGAATAAATGAAATTTTTAGAAATGAAAGTAAAAATTTGCAATAATGTAAAGTAAAAATTATTTTAAAGTTTTAATGAAAGTTATAGAAGTTTAATGGAGATAAATGGAGATTATCTTTTTAGTTATAAATTTTATTGTTTGGTGGAAAATTTATTAATTTCCTTAAAAAGACACCATTTTTTTGCAAATTAAACTGTTTTGTTGAAAATTCGTGTTTTGGGTTAAACATTGAACCGTTTTCGTATAATATTAAAGTTTCGTTTGAAATTCATATTTTGTTGCTGATAAGTCAACTGAAATTTTTCTTGGATGGAAGATATTTTTTTCTGAAAATTTGTCTTTTTAATTTAAAAGTTTTTTTTAGTAGAAATATTGCATCTTTCTTGGGCAATGATCCAACTCTTTTATTGAAAATTCAACTATTTCTCAAAAAATGTACTGATTGTTAAAAATTTGCATTTTTCTGTAGAAAAGTCTATTGAAATCCTTTTGGATGAAAATTGAACTCTTTTTTTGAATATTTGTATTTTTGATTTAAAAATTTACCTGTTTTAGTAGAATTTTAATTTTTCTTGGACAAAAATGCAACTGCTTGGTTGAAAATTTAATTATTATTTTGGTGTTGGAAAGTGAACTGGAATCTTCTTTGGATGAAAATTTAATTATTAAAATGTTTTTTTTAATTGATCTGTTTTAAAAGAAATATTCCATCTTTCTGGAATAAAAATGCAACTGTTCGGTTTAAAATTCCACAAATTTGTTGAAGTCAGTTTTTGGTTGAAAGTTCTGATGTTTTGTTGAAAATTTAACTATTTTGTAGAAAATTTACTTTTTGGTTAAATTTAATATTTTTGTGTTAAAAAAAAGAACTAAAATCTCTTCTCGATGAAATTTCAACTATTTTTTTGAAATTTTTTAAAAATTATAAATTCATCTCTTTTAAGAGAAATTTCATCATTCTTGGACAAAAATGCAACTGTTTGGTTGAAAATAAAACTATTTTGTTAAAAAGTCATACTTTTGGTTGAAAATTCTACTGTTCGGTTGAAAATTTAACTATTTCTTACAAAATTTAATTTTTGTTTAGAATTCATATTTTGGCGTTAAAAAATAAACTGAAAGCTTTTCTGGATGAAAGTTCAACTTAAAAAAAAATTGTCCTATTTTTATTAAAAATTCATGTGTTTTAGTACGAATTTCATCTTTTTCGGATAAAAATTCAACTATTAGGTAGAGAATTCAATTATTTCATTAAAAATTCATCGCTTTTGGTTGAGGAAATTTGTCTTTTTGAATGAAAAATTCAATTTTCTTCGTAGAAACTTATTTTTTGTTAAAAAATTCATATTTTGATCTTGAAGAGTCAACTGGAATCTTTTCCGGATGAAAATTTAACTATTTAAAAAAAAATGGTTTTCTGTTTAAATAAAAATTCATCTGTTTCAAGAGAAATTTAATCTTTTTTGAATAAAAATGCATCTATGGGGTAGAGAATTCAAGAATTTCGTTAACAAGTTTTTTTTTTTGGCAAATTTGGTATTCTTGGATTGAAAATTCATTTTTTTTTGGTAGAAACTTATTTCTTGGTTAAAAATTCATATTTTGATCGTGAAAAGTCAACTAAAATCTTTTTTAACAGAAAATTCAACTGTTTTTTATTTATCTTTATGATTTATAAATTCATCAGCTTTGGTAGGTATTTTTTTTTTTTTTTTAATGAAAATGCAACTTTTTGGTTGAAAATGATTCTTCTTTGCTTATGTATTAAACTATTTTATTTGAAAGATTTCGTTGAATAACTTTGTTAAGAAATCATTTTTTTTAAGAGTTATATTTTTAGTTGAAAATTCATCTCTTTGGTTGAAAGTTTAACTAATTTGCTGAAAATTAATCTTTTCAAATTGAAAATTCAACTATATGGGTGAAAATTAAACTATATCGTTAAAAATTTATTTTTTTTGATTGAAGGCTCATGCCTTTGCTTAAAAATTTAACTGTTTAGCGGAAATAATTCTTTTTTTGGTTTAAAATTAATTTTTTAACTGAAAATATTTTTTGTTTGTAAATTCAATTTTTGCAGAGAAAATTCGCCTTGTGGCTTGAAGGTTCAACAATTTAGGTAAAATTTTCTTTCTTCAGTGAAAAATCTTTATTTATTGAAAATTCGTCATTTTGGTTTTAAAACACTTTTTTTTTTGTATACATTTCATGTTTTTTGATTGAAATATAAAATATGGCACTTTTTGTTGGGAATATATATTTTTAGGTTGAAAATTCAACTATTATGTTAAAATTCTAATTATTTTGTTAAAAATTCAAGTATTTTTGTTAATAAGCCATCTTTTATAGTAGAAAAGATATTTTTATTTTTTTAAATGAATTAATAAATTTGAAAATTTTAAATTTGTTTCCAAAATACTGTTCTATTCCGTTTTTAAATTATTCTATGTTAAAAGTATTTCAAGATTAAAATGCTGGTATTTGAATATTAATGATCAAGAAAAATGAAAAATAGACAAGGAAAAATAAGTGAATTCTGAAACAGAAGTTCTTGGACACTTTACTCTTTCCCCTATTCCCCTTTTTAACCTTTTTTTAAAAGAATTCTACTTTTATCCCCTATTTTCAAGAAAATTCCTTTTTTCTCGTTTTTCACTTAAATGCAAACTAATTAACTGAATTTAGAGAACCCAACAAGAAAATCAAATATTTTGAATAGAAAGTTGATTCTTTTTAATTGAAAATTCTACTATTTGGTTAACGATTCAACTATTTTGTTGGAAATTAATGTTCTTATCTGACAATTTAGCTGATCTATGTTTGGCTGAAAATTGATAGTTTTTAGTTGCAAATTAAAATGTAAAATTTTTCATTAATAACTCATCGTTTTTGGTTAAAAATTCAACTACTTGGTTGACAGTTAAACTACTTTGTTAGCAATTTATTTTATTGGTTCAAGATTGAACTATTTTCTTAAAAATTAGTTTTTTATGTTGAAAACTAATTTTTTTTAATATAAAATTTAACTGTTCTCTTTTTGGTTAAAAAGTGATCGTTTTTAGCAGAAAATTCGACTATTAAATTTTCCGTTTGGAATTCATCTTTTTTTTTTGAAAATTTAAATACTTGTTTGAAAGTTAAACCAATTTTGTTGAATATTCATTTTATTGGTTGAAGATTTAACTATTTTGTTGAACATTTTTTCTTTTTTGGTTGAAGATTAATCTTTTTAACTGAAAATGTAACCATGTATTATATTATTTGTTGAAAACTGATCGTTTTTAAATGCAAATTTAACAATTCGTCTTTTTTGGTCGATTATTAAAAGGTTTTGTAAAAAATTAGTTTTTTTTATGTTAAAAACAAGTTTTTTAACTGAAAATTGAACTATTCTATTTTTGGTTGTAAGTTTATCGTTTTTAGTAAAAAATGTGACTATTCAATTTTTCATTAAGAATTCATTTTTTTGGTTGAAAATTTAACTACTTGGTTGAAAGTTAAATCAATGTTGTTAATTATTAAGTTTATTAGTTGAAGATTTAACTATTTTGTTGAAAATTCAACTATTTTGTTGCAAGTTTAACTATTTTTTGGAAAATTTAACTATTTTGTTGAAAATTCTTTCCTTCTTGGTTGAAGATAAATCTTTTAAACTGAAAATTTAACTATGTATTATACTATTTGTTGAAAACTAATCGTTTTTAGATGAAAATTCAACATGTCATCTTTTTAGCGAGAAAATTAATCTTCTTGATTAAAAATTCAACTACTTACTTGAAAATTGAACTAAATACTTTGTTAAAAATTAATTTCAAGAGTTGAAGATTAAACGATTTTGTAAAAAAATCTTT
Source organism: Andricus quercusramuli (assembly GCA_932178445.1). Classification (NCBI taxonomy): domain Eukaryota; kingdom Metazoa; phylum Arthropoda; class Insecta; order Hymenoptera; family Cynipidae; genus Andricus; species Andricus quercusramuli. The sequence goes on from CAKNXH010063881.1 coordinate 54,083, forward strand.
GTTTTTTATGTTTAAAACTAATTTTTTTCAACTAAAAACTTAACCATTCTATTTTTGGTTGAAAATTGATCGTTTTTAGTTAAAAATTCGACTATTCAATTTTTCATTTAGAATTTATATTTTTTTGTTGAAAATTTAACTACTTGGTTGAAATTTAAACCAATGTTGTTAAATATTGTTTTTATTGTTTGAAGAGTTAACTAATTTTTTTTTAAATTCTTTCTTTTTTGTTTGAAGATTAATCTTTTTATCTAAAAATTTAACTATCATATTATTTGTTGAAAACTGATCATGTTTAGATAAAAAATTCAACAATTCGTTTTTTTTGGGAGAAAATTAATCTTCTTGATTGAAAATTAAACTACTTGGTTGAAAATTGAACTAATTTGGTTAAAGTCATATTTTTTTCAACGAAAATTCAACTGCGTCTTTGTTGAAAATTCCTTGTTCTTTTATTGGAAACTAATTTTTCGAACTGAAAATTTAACTATTCCATTTTTGGTTGAAAATTTATCTGTTTTAGTTGAAAATTCAACTATTTTGTTGAAGATTTAACTATTTTATTGGAAATTTGTTCTTTTTTGGTTGAAGATTAATCTTTTCAACTGAAAATTCAACAATTCGTCTTTCTTTGGGAGAAAATTAATCTTCTTAACTGAAAATTCAACTACTTTTTTTAAAGTTGAACTACCTTGGTAAAAGTTAATATAATTAGTTAAAAACAAAAAAATCGTTGAAAATTCGTTTTTTCGTTGTTATTAAACATCAATTTTTTTTCACTCTTTCAAAACTTTAACTTTTTTTTTGTATTTTCGGGTTGAAAATTCAGGTCAATTCGCTTTTTTGTTCGAAGATTCAAATCTTCTTCAAAATTCGTATTTTAGGTTTCAAAAAATGATCTCTTTTGGTAGAAATTTGATCTTTTTGTCTAAAAATGCAACTGTTCGAAAGTTAATCTGTTTTATATGAGGATTTAAGTATTTTGTTAAGAATTCTTTTTTTTTTTAATTAATTCATCTCTTTTTGATTTAAAATCATCATCTTTTTTATTTGAAATATCAATGACTACATTTTTCGTTTAGATTTAAACTTTTTGGATTGAAAATTCAAACATTTGGTTGAAAGATGAATTTCTTAGTTGAAAATTAATTTTTCTTGTTGAATAATCATCCTTTTAGTTTAGAATCCAACTGATTTATTAAAAATAAATTTATTTTGTTGAAAATTAAACTATTTTGTAAACAAAAAAATCATCTTTGTTTTAAAAATTCAATTGCTGCTTGTTTAAAGTGGTTAAAAATTCATGTATTTCGTTGAAAGTTCGTCTTTTTGGCATACAAATAATCTTCTTGGCTGAAAATGCATCTTTTCAGGTTGAAACTTCAACTTTTTGATTAAATATTCAACTATTTTGTTGACAATTTCATTGATTTGTTGCAAACTCAAATATTTGATTGAAAAGTCATTTTTTTGTTCAAAAATTTAACTGTTTTGTTAAACATTCGTCTTTTTGGATAGAAAATTCGTCTTTTTTCATTAAAAATTCATCTTTCTGGGTTGAAAAAAAACTTGTTTGTTGAAAATTCAACTGTCTTCTAAACAGTTTGTCTTTTTGATTTGAAAAATAAACTACTTCAATAGAAAATTTAGCCATTAGGTTGGAAATTAATTTTTTTTTCGTAAATTCCTAATCTGAAAAATTAAATAAATAAAGAACACAATACACAAAAATTAAAACATTTTATAGAAAATCAGATTGTGTTGCAAATTCGTCTTTTTAGTCGAATGAAATTGCTTTTTATTTAAAATAAAATTATTTGTTGGTTTTAAATTCAACTATTTGTTGAAAATCTGTATTTTCAAACAAAAATCATTATAATTTGAATAAGATTCAGAATAATTTATCAATTTTGGATTATGTTAGTCATTTTCGTCCGAAATTGGTATTTTTAATTTAAAAAATTATATTTCACCAGAAATCGGTTATTCTAAACAAAAATCATTAAATTCTAAAGAATATAAACACATTTTGAACTATTTCTTGTTTTTATTTTAGTGTTTTTCTTCGATAATTGATATTTAATTTTTTTTTAATCGTAAGATTTTTCAGATTATTATTTAGTCATTAAATTCACAATTATTTTTTGTCTAAAATTGCTCTATTTCAATAAAAAATCATTAGATTTTAAAGAATTTTTACAATATTTTAACAATACTAGAAAGAAAGAAAATACTTTGAACTAAATTGTTGAATTTTTAAACGAAAAAAGCGATTTTTCTAGAAAATAGTTGAATTTTCAACCCGGAAATAAAAAAATAAAAAAATTTGTCTTCAACTAATTAAATGAATTTTTACCAAAAATTGTTGAACTTCCAACCAAGTAGTTGAATTTTCAATCAAAAAATTAGTTTTCTACCAAAAAAGATGAATTATTGAATTTTTTTTTTAAAACGATCAGTTTTCAACAAATAATAGGATAGTCAAGTTTGTAGTCAAACAAATTATTTTTTACAAAAAAAAAAGAATTTTCAACAAAATAGTTCAATCTTTAATCATTAAAATGAATTTTTAACAAAGTAGTTCAACATTCAATCAAGTAGATGAATTTTTAACCAAAAAAGATGAGTTATTAATGGAAAATTTAGTAGTTTAATTTACAACTCAAAGCCATAAATTTTCAGTTAAAAATAGGTTAGTTAAATTTTCTGTTAGGAAAATTATTTTTCAACAAATTGACTTATTATGATTTTTCTTATTAAAATAGATTATTTGTACGTTTAATTTTTGTTATTTCAAATTTAAGATGTAAAACAACTTTCAGTAATAAAAAGTCAGTCAGGTTTTAACAACATGATTGCGAAATTTTCGAGATATTTCGTTACATCAATTTTCATCAGTTAATCAAAATATTATCCTTGCTTATCTTTTCTATTATTCTAGAGAATAGATACCATGAAATACAAAAGTTTAGTATTAATAATAATTTTATACTTTAATTTAAAAATTTCACCAGACAACAACAAATTTTTGTTTTCTCGTAATAACGAAATTAGTCATTTTTGGATTTTAACTAATTTAAATTTTAGATGTAGGTACAGAGGAGAAGAATACGATTCTAGAGCGTGTCAGGAGCAAAGATTATGAGCCACACAAGCCTGCTAGTCACAGAACGAGTTTGGAACCGAAGTTGAACAAAAGTCTTCAATGTGAGACGATGTTGATTAAACCAGCAAGTCATCAGGAACAAAAAGTGAGTAAAATTATATTTATCCAAAATCTATTTAAATTGCATTTCAAAGTTGAAATTTAATTAATAATGTTTGCTTCAGACTGCCAACTCGAGTTTCCCATCAGAAATCAAAGAAGCCGTTCTCAATCCTCAATTATATAATGCCAACTGCCAAGACGTCTTTGAATCGTCGATGTGGAGAAGGGAAAAGATGATTTGCCTTTCCAAAATGAGGAAAAGCGAACCTCAAAATGTCGTTCCTCAAAACTCGCTTCCTCGGCCAGAGATTTTGAAACCAGTTGAGAAAAACGAGACTTTTATAATCAAAGGTTCGTATAAATTCAATAAAAATATCAAATTTCTGCCAAAAAATGTTAGGCTGCTTATTCAGGGTGTCTATTGTCTACTCAAATCCTGGAAAAAGTTGTGACTTCTAAAAAATCACGGAAAATAAAATTCCTGATACTGTAAAATTCCCAAATCATAAATTTCCAGAATTGGAAAATTCCCGAATAATAAAATTCTTGAATTATAAAATTCCCGAATAATAAAATTCCTGAATTATGAAATTTACGAATAAAATTCCCAAATCGGACGATTCCCGAAAGATAAAACTCTTGAATTATAAAATTCCAGGATAATAAAATACCCGAATAATTAAATTTCTGAATTATAAAATTCCCGAATAATAAAATTCGTGAATGAGAAAATTCCAGAATAACAAAATTCCCAAATCGGAAGATTCCCGAATAATAAAATTCCCGAATTGGATAATTCCCGAATAATATAATTCCTGAATTAGAAAATTCCAGAATCATACAATTCCTGAATCGGAAAATTCCCTAATAATAAAATTCCTGAATTAGAAAATTCCCATATCGGAAAATTCCCGAATAATAAAATTCTTGAATTATAAAATTCTCGAATCGGATAATTCCCGAATAATAAAATTCCTGAATTATAAAATTTTCCAATTGGAAAATTTCCGAACAGTTTATAATATTCCCGAAAAATAAAATTTCCGACACTGCTAAATTCCCTAATAATATAATTCCTGAATTAGAAAATTCCTGAATAATAAAATTCCTGAATTATGGAATTCGCGAATAAAATTCCTGAATTATGGAATTCGCGAATAAAATTCCCAAATCGGACGATTGCCGAAAGATAAAACTCCTGAATTATAAAATTCCAGGATAATAAAATACCCGAATCGCAAAATCCCCGAATGATAAAATTCGTGAATGAGAAAATTGCAGAATAAAAAAATTCCCAAATTCATAAGATTCCCAAATAATAAGCTTCCCGAATTGGATAATTCCCGAAAAATAAAATTCCCGAATAATAGAATTCTTGAATTAGAAAATTCCAGAATCATACAATTCCCGAATCGGAAAATTCCCTAATAAGAAAATTCCTAAATTATAAAATTCCCATATCGGAAAATTTCCGAATTATAACATTCTTGAATTATAAAATTCTCGAATTGGATCATTCCTTAATAATAAAATTCCTGAATTATAAAATTCCCGAATTGCAAAATTTCCGAACAGTTTATAATATTCCCGAATAATATAATTCCTGAATTAGAAAATTCCCGACTCGGAAAATTCCCGAATAATAAAATTCCCAAATCGGAAGATTCCCGAATAATAAAATTCTTGAATTATAAAATTCTCGAATTGGATAACTCCAGAATAATAACATTCCTTAATTATGTAATTCCCGAATTGAAAAATTCCTGAACAGTTTATAATATTCCCGACAAAAAAAAATTCTCGGCACTAAAATTCCCGAATAATATAATTCATGAATTAGAAAATTCCTGAAGTATAAAATTCCCATATTGGAAAATTCCCGAATAATGAAATTCTTGAATTATAAAATTCTCGAATTGGATAATTCTTGAATAATAAAATTCCTGAATTATAAAATTCCCGAATTGGAAAATTTCCGAACAGTTTATAATATTCCCGAAAAATAAAATTCCCGACAATGTTAAATTCCCGAATAATATAATTCTTGAATTAGAAAATTCCAGAATAATAAAATTCCCGAATCGGAAAATTCCTGAATAATAAATTCCCAAATCGGAAGATTCCCGAATAATAAGATTCTTGAATTATAAAATTCCCGAATTGGATAATTCCCGAAGAATAACATTCCTGAATTATGAAATTCCCGAATTTAAAAATTTTGGAACAGTTTATAATATTCCCGAAAAATAAAATCCCAGAATAATAAAATTCCCGAATAATAAAATTCCTGAATTATAAAATTCCCATATCGGAAAATTCCAGAATAATAATATTGTTGAATTATAAAATTCTCGAATTGGATTATTCCCGAATTGGAAAATTGACGAACAGTTTATAATGTTCCCGAAAAATAAAATTCCCGAATAATATAATTCCTAAATTAGAAAATTCTAAAATATTCAAATTCCCGAATAATAAAATTCCCCATTCGGAAAGTTCCCGAATAATAAAATTCTTCAATTATAAAATTCCCGAATTGGAAAATTCTCCAATAATAAAATTCCTGAATGGTAAAATTCGCGAATTAGAAAATTAGCGGATAATAAAATTCTTCAATTATAAAATTACCGAATTGGAAAATTCCAGAATAATAATATTCCCGAATCGGAAGATTCTCGAATAATAAATTTCCCAAATCGGAAAATTCCCGAATAATAAAATTCCCGAATCGGAAGTTTCTCGAATAATAAAATTCTTAAGTCGGAAAATTCCCAAATCGAAAAATTCCCGAATAATGAAATTCCCGCATCGGAAAATTCCCTAATGATAAAATTCCTGAATGGTAAAATTCGCGAATTAGAAAATTAGCGAATAATAAAATTCCTGAATTATAAAATTCCCAAATACTAAAATTGCAGAATAATAAAATTCCCGTATTAGCAAATTCCCGACTATGTA
>CAKNXH010063882.1:8777-31408 GCA_932178445.1 Andricus quercusramuli
ACTATTCGGTTGAAAATTTATTTGTTTGGTTGAAAATTCGTCTTTTTGGTGAAAAATTAATCTTTTGGTGAAAAATTTACCTTTTTGGTTGAAAAATCGTTGTTTTAAATAAAAATTAATTTTTTAATTAAAAATTTAACTATTCCATTTTTGATTGAAAATTAATGTTTTTATTTAAAAATTAATCTTTTTATTTAAAAATTGATTTTTTTAACTGAAAATTTTAATTCTCTGTTGAAAATTCGATTTTCTGGTCAAAAATTAATTTTTTAAACTGAAAATTCGTTTAATCTTTAATCATTTTAGTTGAAAAATCAGCTACTTGTTGCTGAAACGTTACCTTTTTTGAGTTGAAAAATCAACTATTTCAGTTGAACATTCAGAATTTGAATTGAAAATTCATATTTTTGGTTTAAAATTCAACTATTTGCTTTTGAATTGAATTATTTTGTTTGAAAATTAATTTTTTTGTATAAAATTCGTATTTTTGCTAGAAAATTATTCTCTTGGTTACAAATTCACCTGTTGAGTTGAAACTCGTTTCTTAAAATTCAGAATTATTTTTTTAACTGAAAATTTAAGTATTTATTTTTTGGTTGGAAATTTATATTTTTCAGTTCAAAATTCGTCCTTTTTTAATTGAAAATGAATTTTTTAAGCTCAAAATTGTTCTAATTCAGTTGAATATTAAATAAATTTAGTTGAAAATTCGCCTGTGTTGGTAGAAAATTCATCTTTTTGGTTGAAAATTCAACTATTACAGTTGAAGATTCATAATTTTAATTGAAAATTCATCTTTTTAATTTAAAATTTAACTAATTGGTTCAAAATTCAACTATTTGTTTTAGAATTCAACTATTTGGTTCAAAATTTGTTTTGTTGACAGTTCGTCTTTTTGGTAGAAAATTAATCTCTTGGTTCAAAATAATTTTTTTTTAAATTAACTCCAGGAAAAGAAAAGAAAAAAAAAAAAAAAGACAAGAAAGGAAAGACAAAAACAAACCTGGAAATTTTTTCGAAAGCTTGCCTACATTTTTTAAATTTGTCTTCGAATTAAATTAATTTAAATTTGTTAAATTGAGTAACAATCGTTTTTCATTTATGAAAGTAGCTTTCGTAGCATTCATTTTTTGTTTGTTTGTTGAAAATTAATTTTTCAACTGAAAATTATACTAATCCAGTTGATTATTCAATCAATTTAGTTGAAAATTCTCCTTTTTTGGTTGAAAATTCAACTATTTTAGTTGAAGATTCATAATTTTATTTGAAGATTCATAATTTTAATTGAAAATTCATATTTTTGGTTTAAAATTCAACTATTTGGTTTAAAATTCAAATATTTGTTTTAGAATTCAATAATTTGGTTAAAAATTGATTTGTTTTGTCGAAAATTCGTCTTTTTGGTAGAAAATTAATCTCTTGTTTAAAAATTCACCTTTTTTTTTTTAAAATTGTTGTTTTTTTTTTTATTTGAAATTAATTTCTTTAACTGAAAATTTAACTATTCCATTTTTTATTGAAAATTTATCTTTTTTATTTCAGAATTCATTTTTGTCAACTGAAAATTTACATTCATTGTTGAAAATTCAAAAACTTGTTTAAAAGTTGAACACTTTTGTTGAAAATTCATTTTTTGGTTGAAAATTTAACTTTTTTGTTGAAAATTAATTTTTTCAACTGATAATTTAACTATTCAATTATTGGTTGAAAATTTATCTTTTTTAATAGAAAATTCATTTTATTTTGTACAAAATTCGTTCTTTTTTAGTAAAACATTAATCTTCTTGGTTAAAAATTAATTTTTTTTTTTGTTGAAAATTAAACTGTTTTGTTGAAAATTCGTTTTTTGATTATAAACTTTTTTTTAACCTAAAATTTAACTATTCTATTTTTTATTCAAAATTTTTTTTTCAATTGACAATTCATTATTTTAAGTACTTTGATGAAAAGCAGTTCTTTTCTTTGGTTGAAAATTAATTTTTTTGGTTGATGATTCATCATTTTAATTCTAAATTCATCTCCTTTGTTGAAAAAGAAACTATTTTTTGGAAAATTCGTGTTAAATTTGGTTCAAAATTAATTTTTTTGACTGTGAATCGAACTAATCCCTGAATATTCAATCAATTTAGTTGAAAATTCAACAACTTGTTTAAAAGTTAAACGATTTTATAGCAAATTCGTTTATTTTTTAGTTGAGAATTAAATTTTTTAACTGAAAATTTAACTGTTCCATTTTTGGTTTAAGATTCAATTATTTGGTTGAAAATTTTTGTATTTTGTTGAAAATTCGTCTTTTTTGGTAGAAAATTAATCTTCTTGGTTGAAAATTCACCTTTTTGGTTGGAAATTCAACCAAAAATTTATCTCTTTAGTTAAAAATATAACTATTATACTGAAAATTCTTTTTTTGTTGTTAAAAACTAATTTTCTCAACTGGAAATTTAACAATTCAATTTTTGGTTGAAAATTGATATTTTTTTGTTGAAAATTCAAGTATTTTGTTAAAAATTTTTTATTTTGGGTAGCAACTTAACTTTTTAATTGAATATTCAACTATTCCATTTTCAGTTGTATTTTGTTGAAATTGTATTTGTTGAAAATTCTTTCTTTTTTGGTACAAAATTAATCTTCTTGTTTAAAAATTAATTTTTTTGTTGAGAATTTAACTATTTTGTTGAAAATTTGTTTTTTCTATTGAAAATACATTTTTTTAATTTGCAAATTAACTATTCAATTTTTTGTTGAAAATTTATATTTTTAAGTTGAAAATTGATCTATTTCAGTCAAAAATTCAAGTACTTTGTTAAAAATTTTCCATTTTGGGTAAAAAATTATCTTCATAATTGAAAATTCAACTATTTCACTTGTAGATTAATAATTTTAGTTGGAAATTCATCTTTTTGTTTGAAAATTCATCTTTTCGGTTTGAAATTCAACTATCTTGTTGATTTTTTTCAAAAAAATTTTCTCCAGAATTTGAGTAGACACCCTGAGAAAAAAACTTGGGCCAGTAATGAATATTTGGAATTTTTCAGGTTTCGCTCCTGGGGATGCTTTCCATGGATCTGGTGTTGGCCTTCGCAGGAAAAATCAAATGCGCCTACCTAAACATCCGTGCCGTCCCGGGAATGAAATTCGAGCAGCCCGAATCTTACCACAAAGTTTTGGATAAAATCAAGCTGACCGCCAGCAAATTTGAGTACCGGGAAGTCGAGGGAAGTCATCACGTCCACCTGAACAACCCTGAGAGAATCGCCCCCATAATCATCGAATTCATAGGACTTTAAATTTCTAGAGAACCTAGAAAATTGCATTTCTACCCGAAAAGACATTTTCTAATTTCAAGGGCCTTATCATTAAAGACACAATTAAATTATTGATGAAAAGTAGGCTTAAGTATTTATTTATAAATAATGTGAATTTGCGCATTTGAAAAAAATAGATCCTGGCGATGGGTAGAATAGGTAAATTTACGTAATCCTCTGTGAGGATTTTCTTTTTTTAGGATTTATAGAGAATTGGTATTATAATGAATAAATCTCTACTTCGAGTTTGAATCTAAATTTTTATTTTTATCTTTTTTAACAACATACTTGAGTTTAGAACTACCGGTTTTAATGGTTGCGTAATCAAGAAGGCGATGCGCGACCTCGATAATTCTTATCAGTTCACCTACTTTTCATTTACCTCCCGAAAATGGTGGGAGAACGAGCCATGATCTAAAAACGCTATCGTTTAAATTATTCTTTGAAAATTAAAATCCTATATTTATAGCCTATTCATAGTCAATTTTTGGTTTGTCAATCAACCTATCAATAGAAAATTCATATCCGGAAAGGGCTGGAGAATATATTAAATTCGGGCACGCTTTTATTCGAGAAAACGCTGTGGATACAGTTGTTTTTGCTTTTTGGGCACCCGCTGTTGCGAGGCCGTAACGAGCTTTTGTTTGCCCAACTGATATGCATGAACGTCACATAAAATAAACTCGGAATTATAATTTACGGAGAATTTTTCAGCCAGAACCTCAGTCTTTCCAATTTTTCGAGAGGGCAGGGTCTCCAGCTTCTGGGTTTTTAATTCTGGTAATTTCGTACAGCATAACTATCTTACTTTTTTCAAACTTCTTGCTTTTTAGTGTCTCAAGTTCTGTCTTTAAAGTTTTTTAAAAATTTTAAACATTAATTTAGAATGTGTGCTTCTCAATTATGTTTCATTTTTTTCTATTCATTTCTTATTTTTTTCTTTTAAGTTTCTTCCCATATTTTCATTTCTTTTTATTTCTTTTCTTGTATTTTTTTCATTTAATTTCTTCTGTCTTTAATAAATTAGAAGGAAAAGACAAGAAGGAGAATAGAAATTAAATTAATAGAAAAAATGTGAAAAAAATTAGAAAAAGAAATTTTCTTTCCATATACGTTTTTATACGTTTTTGTCGGTGTGATCCATTCCCGTGTCTAATTTTCGTTTAATTTTTTTTTAAATTTTATTTCTTAATTTTTTGTTTCCATTTAATTTTCTTTGTATCTTTTTATTTTATTTCCATTTTTTGAATTTATTTTTTCTTTTAATTTCTCTGTGTTTTTTTTTCTCCATTTTTTTCATTTAATTTTTTCTCCATTTTTTTCTATCAGTCATTTCAATTTTTCGAGAGGGCAGGTTCTCCAGTTTTTGGATTTTAATTCTGGAAATTTCGTACGGCAAAACTATTCTCCTTTTTTCAACTTCTTATTTTTTATAGTCTAAAATTCTAACTTTAAAATGTTTTTTAGAAAATTTAAAATATTATTTAAAAGTGTGTGGTGTTTCAATTATGTTTTATTTCTTTTTTTCTATTCATTGATTTCTTTAAATTTTCTTAACATATTTTTTGGTTTGAACAATTCCCGTGTCCGATTTTTGTTTCATTTTTTTAATTTTCTGAACGTTTTTCTTTTCTTTTTATTTATTTATATTTTCTTTTTTCCGTTGTTTCTATTTTTCTGTCAATTATTTTACACTTTTTTCATTTCATTTCTAAAAAATTTTTTTCTCCATATTTTTCTCATTTTTTATATTTCTTTCTTTTCTTTACGTGTTTTTCTTTTTATTCTCCAGTTTCTGGGATTTTAATTCTGGTAATTTTGTGCAGCAAAAATATTTTCTTTTTTTTCTGACTTCTTATTTTTTATATTCTGAAACTCTAACTTTCAAATGTTTGTTTTTTAGGAAATGAACAATATTAAACATTGTTTAACTCTTTGAAAAGTGTGATCCATGAATTTTCCGATTCGGTGATATTATAATCTGTCCGGGAATTTTATTATTAGGGAATTTTCTAATGCGGGAATTTTATTATTCGAGAATTTTCTAATTCAGGAATTTTATTATTCCAGAATTTTCCGATTCGGGAATTTTATTATTCGGGAATTTTATTAATAGGGAATTTTCTAATTCGAGAATTTTATTACTCGGCAATTTTATAATTAGCGATTTTATTATTCGACAATTTTCTGATTAGGGAATTTCATTATTCGGGAATTTTATTATTCGGAAATTTTATTATTTGGGAATTTTATTATCCAGGAATTTTATTATTAGGGAATTTTCTAATTCGAGAATTTTACAATTAAGGAATTTTATTACTCGAGAATTTTCCAATGCGGGAATTTTATTATTCGGAAATCTTATTAATCGGGAATTTTATTATTAGGGAATTTCCTAATCCGAGAATTTTATTTGTCGGAAATTTGATAATTAAGGAATTTTATTATTCGAAAATTTTCTAATTCGGGAATTTTATTATTCGGAAATTGTATTATTCGGAAATTTTATTATTCGGGAATTTTCTAATTCGAGAATTTTATTATTCGGGAATTTGATAATTAAGGAATTTTATTATTCGGAAATTTTCTAATTCGAGAATTTTATTTTTCGGGAATTTGATAATTAAGGATTTTATTAATCTAAAATTTTCTAATTCGGGAATTTTATTATTCGGAAATTGTATTATTCTGAAATTGTATTATTCGGGAATTTTATTATTATGGAATTTTCTAATTCGAGAATTTTATTATTCGGAAATTTTCTAATTCGAGAATTTTATTTTTCGGCAATTTTATAATTAAGGAATTTTATTATTCGAAAATTTTATAATTCGGGAATTTTATTATTCGGAAATTGTATTATTCTGAAATTGTATTATTCGGGAATTTTATTATTATGGAATTTTCTAATTCGAGAATTTTATTATTCGGGAATTCGATAATTCGGTAAAAAGCCAAGAACAAAATATTATAAACTGTTCGTGAATTTTATTATAGGGAATTTTATAATTCAGGAAGTTTATTATTCGGGAATTTTATTACAAAATCTTATTATTCTGGAATCTTAGAGTATCGGGAATTTTATTTTTCTTGATTTTTCATTCTTCGCGTCTGAAATTCTAACTTTAAAGGTTATTTTTTATGAAATGAAAAATATGATTCATTATTTGGGTCTTAAAAACGTGTGGTCCACGCAAATGTCTCAATTATGAATAATTTTTTTTTTACTAATTTCTTCATTTTTTTCTTTTAATTTTCTTCCCCTATGTTTTGTGAGATTCATTAACGTGTCTAATTTTTATTTAATTTCTTCAAATTTCTTCAAGTTTTTCCTTTTTTTTCATTCCTTTAAATTTTATTTTTTCTATTTTTTTCTATTCATTTCATTTCTTTCCATTTTCTTCACATATTTTTTTTTTGTGTTTTCCATTCACATGTCTAAATTTTATTCATTTTTTTACACTTTTTCCATCGCATTTCTTTAATCTTTAATCCGAAAAACTGTTTTCTTTTTTTCAAACTTCTTATTTTTTTGTAGTCCGAAATTCTAACTTTAAAGGTTTTTTCTAGAAAATGAAAATATTAATTATTTTTGTCTGAAAAACGTATGGTGTCTCAATTATTTAATTTTTTTCCTATCAATTTCTTCATTTTTTTTTCTTATAATTTTCTCCCATATTATTTCGTGTGTTTTTGCTTTTGTTGAATTTGATTTCTTTATGTTTTTTTTCCTTTTGTTTCCTTTTTTTACAGTTTTTTCTTTCCAATTTCTTTACATATTTTTTCATTTTATTTCTTTTTATTGTCTTTTGAATACTTTACAGCTTTTTCATTTAATTTGTTTCCATTATTGTTCTTTTCATTTTTTTTGTCTTCATTTCTTTATATTTTCTTTTTTCCATTTCTTCCTTCTATATTTTTCTTTAAATTTTTTCCATTTTTTGCCATTCCTTTCCTTTTTTCACATAAAACAAATTCAGAATTTTAATTCAAGGACAATTTTCAGCCAGAACTTTTCAGCCAGAAAAAAGAAATTTTTCTATTATCTCCAGTGTGTTGGATTTTAGTTCTTGTAATTTCCTACGGCAAAACTAGTTACATTTTTTATTCAAGTAAAAAAAATTGAAATTTTAACTTGAAGATTTTGTTAGAAAATGAAAAATATGATTACGTATCTCAACTGTTTCATTTTCTCTTTTCCGTTTTTTTCTATTATTTTTTTCTTTTTTTTTTAATTTCTGTACATTTTTTTCTTTTAATTTTTTTCCCCATGTTTTTTTCGTTTTATTTTATTTTTCTAAAATTCTTTTTTTCTTTTAATTTCTTTCCGTTTTTTTTCTATGTGTTTTCTTTTTTTTTCGTGTGGTCTTTTCACATGTCTAAATTCTGTTTCATTTTTAAGCGATTACCAAAAATTTGACCATTTTAGACAATGAGATTTTTTAGAAAAAAATTCCAAACTGCCTCAAATATTTTTTTTTTAAATTAAGGTGTGAACATACGAAGCTAAGAGATCAAGGTATGTATTTGTGATGAATATAAATGTTACACGTTGCTAAGGACATGCGATTATGCTAATACAAAAAATTTCAAAAATCTTTTAAGAAAATATGCAGAATAGATAAAAAATACTTAAAAAAACGTAAAAAATGACTATTTTCTTGATTTTTTTACTTCACTTCAAATATTACAATTTAACTATAATAAAATCTTCGTAAGTATGAAATTAACAATTTTAACCCGCATTATTAATAGTTTTAATAATTATTTTAGAATTTTGTCCTTGAAAGCCAAAAAACTTGGACCGACTTTTAAGTGATTTTTATATTTTTCAACTCAACAGAAGTGAAACTCAAATATTTAAATAATGGTGTTATTATTTAGCAATTTTTAATTTCTAGTTTGGGATAGGTGCATGATAAAACATTTTGCGTATGTTTTTATTTATAATTTCTAAACAAAGCCAATTTTTTTTAATTTTATTAAGTTGTAAATTATTATTTTAGGGAAAAATGAAAAAAAAAACATTTTTTCCTTTAAATTTTTTTCTTTTAATTTTCATTCCATAGTTTCTTCTTTCCATGTTTTTTTCTATTAATTTCATTTCTTTCAATTTTTTCCTGCTCATTTTCTATCTTTTTCTAATTTTTTAACTTTTTTCCGCTTTTGAGATTTTAATTCTGGTATTTTTAATACAGCAAAACTATTTGCGTTTTTTTAAGACTTCTTATTTTTTTAATAGTCTGAAATTCTAAATTTAAAGTTTTCATTAGAAAATGAAAAATATTATTTATTATTTAGGTCTTGAAAACGCATGGCGTTTCATTTTTTTTCTATTAATTCCTGTAAATTTTTATTATTTAATTTTCTTCTCATATTTTTTTGTGTAATCCATTTTTACTTCATTTTTTCAATTTCCTTACATTTTTTCTTTCCGTTTTCTCTACATCTTTTTTCATTTCTTTTTTTCTATTTATTTCTTTCCGTTTTTTTTTTCTTTTTCATATTATTTTCTTGTCGTATTATTTTCGTGTAGTCTATTCATATGTTTCAATTTTGTTTCAATTTTTTATTTCCCATTTTTTTTTCAAAATTATTTCAATCCTTTTTTTTACTTGTTTCACTTGTTTATTTCAATTTTTCCATTCTTAATTTCTAATGAAAATTAAAAAAAAAATAGAAAAAAAGAAAATATAATGAAATAAAAAGAAAATTAAAAAAAATTATTTTCTGCATTTCTTTACATTTGTTCTTTTCTTTTTATTTATTTCCGGTATCGTTCTTTTAATTTCTTTCTGTTTTCTTTATTATTTTTTGTTTTTCCCAATTTCTTTACATTTATTTTAACTTTTCATTTCCATTCTTTATTTGTTTTTCTTTTTATTTATTCCCATTTTTGTTCTTATCATTTTTTCCTGTTTTCTTTCTATTCTTCTCCTAATATTTAATTTTTTTTAATAAAAAGAAAGAAAGAAATAAAAAGAAAAGGGAGTTAGCCAAAAAGATGACCACTTTCTATTTTTTTTTATTCAATTTTTCTTTTCGTTTTTTCTAATTTTTTACATTTAATTTCTTCATTCTTCAAAAATTTAGAAGAAAAATGAAAAATAAAGAGAATAAAATTTGAAGAAATTAAATTGATAGAATAAATGACAAAAACAAATTTTATTTCCTTTTTTTTTCATTTATTTCCATTATTGCTCTTTTCACTATTGCTTTTTTGCATTTTTTCTATTAATTTCATTTCTTTAATTTTTTTTCTTTTTCTTTTTGTTCTTGTATTTTTTTTCATTTCATTTCTTCTGTCTTTAATAAATTAGAAGGAAAAGAAAAGAAGGAGAATAGAAATGAAATTAATAGAAAAAATGTGAAAAAAAATTAGAAAAAGAAATTTTCTTTCCATATTTTTTCCTTTCTTTAAATTTTTTTCTTTTCATTTTTGCTTTTCTAATTTTTTTATTTAATATCTTCTTTTTCCTCCTTTCATCTTCGGTTTTCATATTTTTCTATTTAAGGAAAAAAGTTATAAGAACAAAAATAAAAAAATAAATAAAATTTAACATTTAAATAATGTAAAAAATGAAAAATAGTTACACGAACAAATTTTCTTTCCATACTTTTTTATTTATTTCCATAATTGTTCTTTTCACAATTGTTCTATTTTTTAAATATTTTTCCATTAGTTTTATTTCTTTCCATTTTTGTTCGTCTACATCACGGTCTACATTTTTTTATTTAAGTTTTATTATCTTCTTTTTCCTCTTTTCTTCTGTTGTTTTTCATATTTTCCTCCCAAAGAAAAAAAAATAGAAAAATGAAAAGAAACAAAATTAATAAAATAAATTAAAAAAAAGACAAGAACAATTTTTTTTTTCCATATTTTTTTCATTTATTTCCGCTTTTGTTCTTCAATTTTTTTCACTTTTTTCATTTAGTTTCTTCTTTCTTTAAAAAATTAGAAGAAAAATGAAAAACGAAAAGAAAAAAATTAAAGAAATGGACTCAATAGAAAAAATGTAAGAAATGACAAGAACAAATGACAACAATAAATTTATTTAGTTTTAAATAACTTTCTTTCCCTATTTTGTTAATTTATTTCCATTATTTTTCTTCTTATTTTTTTTTTTTTACTTTTTCCCATTTTCTTCTGTTGGTTCTCATACTTTTCTTCCTAAAAAGAAAAATTAGAAGAACAGAAATAAAAGAAAAAAATTTAAAGGAATTAAATTAATAGAAAAAATGTGAAAAAATGACAAGACCAAATTTTCTTTCCATATTTTTTTCATTTATTTCCATTATTGTTTGCTCCACTATTGTTCTATTTTTTCACATTTTTTCTATTAATTTCATTTATTTTTATTTTTATTCATTTAATTTTTCTTCTAATTTTTTCAAATATAATTCCTTCTTTCTTTCAAAAATTAGAAAAAAAAATATAGAGTAATGAAATTTTTAGAAAAAAATGTAAAAAAAATGACAACAAATTTTCTTTTCATATTTTTTTCATTTATTTCCATTATTGTTCTTGTCCTTTTTTGTTTATTTTTTCTATTAATTTCATTTCTTTCAATTTTTTTCTTTTCTTTCGTGTTCTTCTAAATTTTTGTTTGGATTAATTTCTTCTTTTTCCTCTTTTCATCTGTTGTTTTTCATATTTTTCTTGCTTAGAAGAAAAATTAGAAGAACAGAAAAGAAACAAAATGAATAGAAAAAATGTAAAATAAAGACAAGAATAAATTTTCATTGCCTATTTTTTAATTTATTTCCATTATTGTTCTTGTCATTTTTTGTTCATTTTTTCTATTAATTTGATTTCTTTCAATTTTTTCCTTTTCTTTTTTGTTCTTCTAATTTTTTTTATTTCTTCTTCCTCCTCTTTTCTTCTGTTCTTTTTCATATATTTCTTCCAAAGATGAAAAACGAAAAGAAATGAAATTAATAGAAAAAAATGTAAAAAAAAGGACAAGAAAAAATTTCCTTTCCATATTTTTTTCATTTTGTTTCTTCTTTTCTTTAAAAAAGTAGAAGAAAAATAAAAAAAAAATAACGAAAAATGTAAAGAAATGAAATTAATAGAAAAAATGTAAAAAAAATGTCAAGAACAAATTTTCTTTCAATTTTTGTTCTTCTAATTTTTATCATTCAATTTCTTCTTTCACCTATTTTCTTCTGCCGTTTTTCATGGTTTTTTTTCTTGATCTCAATTTTTTAACTAAAATGAAAAATTCTCAAATTTGAGTAGATTCTCGAATAAAATGTTTTTCTGTAAAAGCATTCAAATCCGAAATTTCATTTTTGTAGTTCCATTTTTTTATTTAATTTTTATTTTTAGTTTATATTTTCTTTGTATTATACTTCTTCTTTTTTTTAAATTAGATGAAACATGAAAAACGAAAAGAAAAAAATATAACGAAATGTAATTAATAGAAAAATGTAAAAAAAATGACAAGAACAAATTTCCTTTCCATATTTTTTTCATTTATTTCCATTATTGTTCTCTCTACTATTGTTCTATTTTTTAACATTTTTTCTATTAATTTCTTTTCATTTTTGTTCGTATATTTTTTTAATTTAATTTTTCTTCTAATTTTGTTAAATATAATTTCTTCTTTCTTTAGAAAATTAGAAGAAAAAAAAAAATATATATATATAAAGTAATGGAATTAATAGATAAAATGTTTAAAAAATGACGAGAACAAATTTTCTTTCCTATTTTTTTCATTTATTTCCATTATTGTTCTTGTCATTTTATGTTCATTTTTTCTATCAATTTAATTTCTTTCAATTTTTTTTTTCTTTTTTGTTCTTCTAAATTTTTTTGTTCGATTTCTTCATTTTCCTCTTTTCTTCTGTTGTTTTTCATATTTTTCTTCCTAAGAAAAAAAATTAGAAGAACAAAAACGAAAAGAAATAAAATTATTAGAAAAAAAAAACAGAAACAAATTTCCTATCCATATTTTTTTCATTTAGTTTCTTCTTTCTTTAAAAAAATTGAAGAAAAATAAAACATGAAAAGGAAAAATGTAAAAAATGAAATTAATAGAAAAAATGTAGAAAAATGTCAAGAACAACTTTTCTTTTCATTTTAGTTCTTCCAATTTTTTCATTAAATTTCTTCTTTCTTCTCTCTTCTTCTGCTGTTTTAAATGTTTTTCTTCT
This sequence comes from Andricus quercusramuli, assembly GCA_932178445.1. Lineage (NCBI taxonomy): Eukaryota > Metazoa > Arthropoda > Insecta > Hymenoptera > Cynipidae > Andricus > Andricus quercusramuli. Next base: position 21,242 of record CAKNXH010063882.1, read on the forward strand.
CGATCTCAATTTTTCTGAACCAAAATGAAAAATTCTCCAATTCGAGTAGATTTTCGAATAAAATATTTGTTTGTAAAAACGCTCAGATCCGAAATTGGCGTTTACCCTGAAACAAAATGTGAGTCGTTCTTTTTTTTCTTTTTATTTTTCTTCTTCTAGAAAAGAATTTTTCTTCTTCCATTATTGTTTTTTTCACTATTGTTATATGTTTTTTACATATTTTCTATTAATTTATTTTCTTTTAATTTTTGTTCTTCCATTTTTTTATTTAATTTTTAATTTCATTTCATATTTTCTTTATATTATATTTCTTCTTTTTTTTAATTAGAGGAAAAATAAAAAATTTAAAGAAATGAAAAATGAAAAACGAGAAGAAAAAAATTGAAGAAATGGAATTAATAGAAAAAATGTAAAAAAATGACAAGAACAAATTTTCTTCACATATTTTTTTCATTTAATTCCGTTATTGTTCTATTTTTTTACATTTTCCCTATTAATTTTACTTCTTTTCATTTTTGTTCGTTTATTATTTTTTATTTCCATTTTTCTTCTAATTCTTTCATTTAGTTTCTTCTTTCTTTAAAAAATTAGAAGAAAAATAAAAAACGAAAAATGTGAAGAAATGAAATTAATAGAAAGAGTGTAAAAAAATGACGAGAAAAAATTGTTTTCGTTCCATATTTTTTCTTGTATTTCCATTATCGTTCTTTTCACTAGTGTTCTATTTTTTACATTTTTTCAATTAATTTCAATTCTTCTCATTTTTGTTCTTATATTTTTTTTCATTTAATTCCTTCTTCCTTTAAAAAATTAGAAAAAAATATAGAGTAATGAAATTAATAGAAAAAATGTGAAAAAATGCGAGAAAAAATTTTCTTTCCGTATTTTTTTCTTGGATTTCCATTATTGTTCTTTTCACTAGTGTCAATTTTTTTATATATTTTCTATTTATTTAATTTCTTTTCATTCTTGTTCGTCTGCTTTTTTTTTACTTGAAAAAATTAGAAGAAAAATGAAAAGAAAAAATATATTTCCATTATTGTTCTTTTCAGTATTGTTCTATTTCTTTACATTTTTTTCTATTAATTTTATTTATTTTTGTTCTTCAATTTTTTAATTTGATTTCTTCTTTCTATAAAAAATTAGAAAAAAAAATGACAAACGAAAAGAAAAAAATATAAAGAAATGAAATTAATAGAAAAAATGTAAAAAATGACAAGAACAAATTTTCTTTCCATAATTTTTTCATTTATTCCCATTATTGTTCTTGTCATTTTTTGTTAATTTTTTCTATTAATTTAATTTCTTTCAATTTTTTTCTTTTTTGTTCTTCTAAATTTGTTTTGTTTAATTTCTTATGTTTCCTCTTTTCTTCTGCTTTTTTCATATTTTCCTTCCTAAGAATAAAAATTTGAAGAACAGAAATGAAAGGAAACAAATTTAAAGAAACAAAATGAATAGAAAAAATGCAAAAGAAAGACAAGAACAAATTTTCTTTCCCTATTTTTTCATTTATTTTCATTTTTGTTCTTCAATTTTTAAATTTTTTTAAATTTAGTTTTTTTTTCTTTAAAAAATTAGAAGAAAAGTGAAAAACGAAAAGAAAAAAGTCAAAGAAATGAAATACCCAGAAAAATGTAAAAAAATGACGAGACCAAATTTTCTTTCCATATTTTTTTCATTTATTTGTAATTTTTTGTTCTTTTTTTCTATCGAATTCATTTCTTTTCTTTTTTGTTCTTCTAATTTTTCTTTTTAATTCTTATTTTTCCTCTTTTTTCTGTTTTTTTTTTTCATATTTACCTTCCTAATAATAAAAATTTGAAGAACAAAAATGAAAAGAAACAAATTTAAATAAACAAAATTAATAGAAAAAATGTAAAAGAAAGACAAGAAAAAATTTTCTTCCCCTATTTTTTTCATTTATTTCCATTTTTGTTCTTCAAATTTTTAATTTTTGAAATTTAGTTTCTTCTTTCTTTCAAAAATTAGAAGAAAAGTAAAGAACGAAAATGAAAAATTTAAAGGAATGACATTAATAGAAAGAGATTGTAAAAAAATGACGAGAAAAAATTTTCTTTCCATATTTTTTTCTTGTATTTCCATTACTGTTCTTTTCACTAGTGTTCTATTTTTTCACATATTTTCTATTTATTTAATTTCATTTCATTTTTGTTCGTCTACTTTTTTTTCATTTTTCTTCTAATTGTTTGCATTTAGTTTCGTCTTTCTTTGAAAACTTAGAAGAAAAATGAAAGATGAACAGAAGAAATATATATTTCCATTAGTTTTATTTAATTCCTTCTTTCTTCAAAAAATTAGAAAAAAAAATGAAAAACGAAAAGAAAAAATATAAAGAAATGAAATTAATAGAAACAATGTAAAAAATGACTAGAAAAAATTTTCTTTCCATAATTTTTTCATTTATTTCCATTATTATTCTTGTCATTTTTTGTTAATTTTTTCTATTAATTTAATTTCTTTCAATTTGTTTCTTTCTTGTTCTTCTAAATTTTTTTTGTTTAATTTCTTCTGTTTCCACTTTTCTTTTGCTTTTTTCATTTATATCCATTTTTGTTCTTCAATTTTTAAAATTTTTTAAATTTAGTTTCTTCTTTCTTTAAAAAAATAGAAGAAAAGCGAAAAACGAAAAGAAAAAAGTCAAAGAAATGAAATAACTAGAAAAAATGTAAAAAAAATGACAAGACCAAATTTTCTTTCCATATTTTTTTCATTTATTTCCATTATTTGTAATTTTTTGTTCTTTTTTTCTATCAAATTCATTTCTTTTTTGTTCTTCTAATTTTTTTTTTAAATTCTTATTTTTCCTCTTTTTTCTGTTTTTTTTTCATATTTTCCTTCCTAAGAATAAAAATTTGAAGAACAAAAATGAAAAGAAACACATTTAAAGAAACGAAATTAATAGAAAAAAATGCAAAAGAAAGACAAGAACAAATTTTCTTCTCCTATTTTTTTCATTTATTTCCATTTTTGTTCTTCAATTTAAAAATTTTTCTTCATTTAGTTTCTTCTTTCTTTAAAAAATTTAAATAAAAATAATAAACGAAAATGAAAAATGTAAATGAATGAAATTAATAGAAAGAGTGTAAAAAAATGACAAGAAAAAATTTTCTTTCCATATTTTTTTCTCGTATTTCCATTATTGTTCTTTTCACTAGTGTTCTATTTTTTTTACATATTTTCTATTTATTTCATTTCATTTTTGTTCGTCTACTTTTTGTTCATTTTTCTTCTAATTGTTTGCATTTAGTTTCGTCTTTCTTTGAAAACTTATAAGAAAAATGAAAAATGAACAGAAAAAATATATTTCCATTATTTCAGTATTGTTTATTATCAGTATTGTTCTATTTCTTTACATTTTTTCTATTGATTTCATTTATCTTTGTTCTTCTATTTGTTTTATTTAATTCCTTCTTTCTAAAAAAAATTAGAAAAAAATGAAAAACGAAAAGAAAAAATATAGAGAAATGAAATTAATAGAAAAAATGTAAGAAATGACAAGAAAAAATGTACTTCCCCTATTTTTTTCATTTATTTCCATTTTTGTTCTTCAATTCTTAAAATTTTTTTTATTCAGTTTCTTCTTTCTCAAAAAAATTAGAATAACAGTGAAAAACGAAAAGAAAAAAATCAAAGAAATGAAATAACCAGAAAAAATGTACAAAAATGACAAGAACAAATTTTCTTTCTATATTTTTTTTCATTCATTTCCATTATTGTTCTTGTAATTTTTTGTTCATTTTTTCTATCAAATTAATTTCTTTCAATTTTTTTCTTTTCTTTATTGTTCTTCCAAATTTTTTTTGGTTTCAATTTCTTATTTTTTTCATATTTTTCTTCCTAAGAAAAAAGTTAGAAGAAAAAAAATGAAAAGAAATAGAACTAATAGAAAAAATCTAAAAAAATACAAGAACAAATTTTCTTTCCATAAATATTCATTTAGTTTCTTCTTTCTTCAAAAAATTAGAAGAAAAATAAAAAACGAAAAGGAAAAATGTGAAGAAATTAAATTATTAGAAAAAATGTAAAAAAAATGAGAAGAACAAATTTTGTTTCCATATTTTTCTATTAATTTAATTTCTTTTCATTTTTGTTCTTCTAATTTTGATCATTCAATTTCTTCTTTCATCTCTCTTCTTCTGCTGTTTTTAATGTTTTTTTTCTTGATCTCAATTTTTTTCAACTAAAATGAAAAATTCTCAAATTCGAGTAGATTCTCGAATAAAATATTTGTTTGTAAAAGCGCTCGGATCCGAAATTGGCGTTTATCCCTGAAACAAAATGTGAGTCGTGCCGCCGACATTAAGAATTATTAGCTTTGCGTTATCAAAATGCTTCTAAAACGTGGTCGTCCTATCGAATGTACACGTATGTACATAAAAGTAGCTTGCACGTGGTAATTATGTCGACGGGGAAACCGTATTGAAAAAAGAATGTGGATATCATTTGGACAGGTGGAAGCCTTCGTACCTGTCCTCGCGACTTCTTCATTTTTTTCCTCATTCTTCACTCTAGAAGAAAGTCTTCAAAAAAATTCAACTCTTCCGTTCCGACTCTTGAAAAGGTGAGGCACCCGGATTTTCTTTTTAATTAACAATTCACCTTTTTCTTTACTTCTTTTTTTTCTTTTTAATTTTTTTTTCTATTAATTTCTTCATTTCTTCACTTTTCTTCATTTCTTCACTTTTCTTCATTTCTTCACTTCTCTTCATTTCTTCAAATTTCATCAAAGAAGCTCATTTCAAATTAATCCGCTTTTATCATAACTTTTTTTTTTTAATCCATTTTCAAGATTTCAGTTTTAAGGGAAAAAATCGAGGGGTGTCCAGAGTTCTTCGTTCTTCGTGCCTGATTAAAAAAACTTCAATCTGATTCATCGATCCAAACGATCAATAAACTTTGTATTTAAAAGTTTGTTCGTTCGGCTCGAGTTATTGGGTTTGAAGGATCGTCGATTCTTCTCGAGGGCTCTTCCAGAACTGAAAAATTGAAGACTATTTCCGAAGAGGTAAGTTTTTTCGAAAAAAAAAATATATTAATTTGAAAATTCTTCATATTTTAGATTTAATATTACTCGTTAAATGGAATTTTTTCTAGTTTCAATATGGATTAAAAAATAGTGTTAGTCATTATGTAAATTCAGACACGTCACGTTGGAGACAATATTAGTCTAATCACCAGTTCAAGCAATTAAAACTAAAGCTCCTATTTTTCAAGACCTTCATAATTTATCATCGAGTTCACTTTATTTTTTTTTTAAATTTCTGGAATAAAAAATTAAAAACTATAAATTAAAATAGGAGAGACGGCCCTACAGTGGATACTCCTGAATTAAAAGCATATCCTTAAAAAAATTAATTCTAATTTTGAATTTATTAAGACTAATAATTAAATTATTTTAAATAAATTAGCTTTTTGAATTAAATTCACTGTAGGATCTCCCCTTTATTTAATTAACCTGTTTTTTTAGTGAATTCTTCTGAATTTACGAGGAAAACATGTTTACACGTTTAGATAAGTTTGTTTTATTTTCTTGAAAAGTTTCTTTTAGGAGGAAGTCATTTCATATTCGTTTTCTTATCAGTTATTACAACTTGGCAGTTTTTTCAGCTCTTGTAAGAAGACCTCGATAAAATTGAGCGATGTCACGAAGTTCTTGATCCGTTGGTGTAAAAGCCGAAAAAGTTCGTAAACGAGCCTTCGATTTTTCCAAATCCTGTTGAAAACATTTTTTCTTCGAAATTTCATTTTTATAAATTTATTTTTCGAGAGTAAACAATTTGCGGATTGTTGAAATTACCTTCAAGAATTGTCGATTGCGAAATAGAGAAGCTTCTCTATTTAAATTGTAATTAGGCGTAGAATCGTAATTTTCATGAGTCATTGAAATCACTCTCGATTTTATTTCATATCTTACGTTTTCACTGAAAAAATATTGACATTAAATTGATTATTGTATTGAATAAATAATGAAAAATTGAGGAAATTTTTTCTCTTTTTATTTACCAATCGTGTAATTTTTTCTCCAGGTCCCTTTCCTCTTCGAAGTAATTTTTTAAAACATCCTTGATTTTTCGTTTCATTTTAACTTCTGTTGTGATTTCTCCACTGGGAGGTAACTTAGGAAACGCTATCGATTATTTCTTCTGGACTTTTGAAAATAAATTTGAGGAAATACAAAAATAGTACCAAAAAGATCAATTTTCAGGAAAATTTATTTAATTTTTCTGAGATTAAGTAAAATTTTATTTTTTAAAAATGTTCCTGAGAAGATGATCCACTCTGATTTAATTCCTCTGAGTCTGAAAAAAATAAGTTAAACTTTAGTATGATATTTTAATTAATGAATTAACTAATTATAATACCAATTATTTTTTACTAGCAAATATCAAATATCACTCGTTTTTTTATTTTAATTGCCTGATAATCAAATTAAAACAATATTTTTTAATTTTTATGATTTTAAAGATCAAAAGTTAAGTTTTCAAATTTAAATCTTCCAAATTAAAGAAATTTTGAATGTAAATTATCAAAATGATAGAATTTTTAATTGTAAAACTTGAAATTTGCATATTTTTTAATTGTAAATGTTCAAAATTAATAAGACTTCAATTTTAAAGATTTACCATTTAAAATTCTTCAATTTTGAAGATTTACAATTGAAAATTCTTCAATTGTAACGAATTGCACATTAAACTCTTAAATTAAAAAAAATTACAAATTATTCAATTTTCAAGAGCTATATTTTAAGCGTGAGCAATCCGGAATATTTTTTTTGAATAGTTCAATTTTGAAGATTTTTAATTTTAAACTTGACTTTTGATCTTCAAAATCATACGAATTGAAGAATTTTTACTTATACATTTTCAAAATTTAAGAATTTCAAACTGCAAGCCGTTAGAATTGAAGAATTTTTAATTGTAATTTTCAAAATGGGAGTACTTTAAATTTGAAATCTTTAAAATTGAAAAGTATAAAAATTAAAAAATTTACAATGAAAAATTATGCAAGTTTTTAGTTTTATAATTCAAAATTCTATAATTTTGATGGTTTACATTCGAAATTTCTTCAATTTTGAAGACTTAAAATTGAAAACTATTTTTGATTTCCAAAGTCATCAAAATCATCAAAATATAAGAATTTGTATTTATATATCTTTGAAATTAAAGCGTAAATCTTCAAAATTGAAAAATTTTCAATTTTAAATCTTCAAAATTATATTATATATTTTCAAATTTTTGAAATGTAAATCTAAAATTGAATAGTTTTCAACTTTTAAATTTTACAATTAGAAATTATGCAAGGTTCAAGTTTTTCGACAAAAAATCTGTAGTTTTTATACTTTATGATTTAATAATTTTCAATTTTGAATCTTTAAAATTGAAGAGTTTTAAATTGCGTATTGTGAAAAATGAAATTTTTAATTTTGCAAATTTACAATGAAAATTCATGCAAGTTTAAATGTTTTATAATTAAAAATTTTTTAATTTATATGATTAAAGTGTATTCAATTATAAATATTCAAAACTGAAAAATTTAAAACTGCAAATCCTTGAAGTTGAAGAATTTTTCAATGTAAATCATAAAAATTTTAAAATTTCAAGTTGTCAATCTTAAAAATTGAAGAGTTTTTAATTCAAAAAATTAAAAATTATGCAAATTTTAATTTTTACAATTAAAAATTCTGTAACTTTTGATGATTTAAATTAAGAAATTCTCCCATTCGGAAGATTTTGAATTAAAATTTGACTTTTGTTCTTCAAAATCATAAAAAATTAAGAATTTTTAGCTATAGATCTTATAAATTAAAGAATTTTTAATTCTAATCTTCAAAATTGAAGTACTTTAAATTGTAAATCTCTAAAATGGGAGATTTTTCAATTTTGAAAACGCCCAATAAAAAATTAAACAAGTTTTCATTTGAAATTTTGTGTTGAAATGGATCTATTTTGAAGATTTACAAATAAAAATTCTTCAATTCTAAAATAATTCTCAATCTAAATATAAATATAAATAAAAATTCTTAAATTTTGAAGATTTTGGAAATCAAAAGTAAAGTTTTCAATTATAAATCTTCAATATTTAATTGTGAAGATCAACATTTGCATAGTTTTCAATTATAAATTGTAAAAATTTGAGCCTTCATAATTTTAACGATTTACAATTCAAAGTTAGATAATTTAAAAAATTTGCAATTTTAAATTTATATTTTAAATTTAAGTCATTTGCAACACTTTTTTATTTCAATTTTCACGATTTGTAATATAAAATTCTTCAATTCTGAAAAGTTACAATTAAAAACTGCTGAATTTTTAAGATACATAAATAATAATTCTTAAATTTTTATGATCAAAAGTCAAAATATAAGAAATTTCAAATGTAAATCATTAAAATTGAAGAATTTTTAATTGTAAAACTCAAAATTGGCATAATTTTCAAGTGTAAATTGTCAAAATTAAAAACTCTTCAATTTTTAAGATTTGCAATTTAAAGTTCTACAATTTAGAAGATTTACAACGGAAAATGCTTCAATTTTAACGATTTGCAGTTTAAAATTCTTCAATTTAGAATATTTACAATTGAAATCTTTTTAATCATAAAAATTGGAGAATTTTTTATTATAAAACATTTAAACTTGCACAATTTTTCATTGAAAATTTTCGAAATTAAAAACACGTCAATTTTTAAGAATGATATTTTAAAGGTACGTGATTTCGAATACTTTTTTCGAATTTTTTCTATTTTGAAGATTTAGAATAAATAATTCTTCAATTTTAATGATTTGCAATCATTTTTTTTAATTTTGAAGATTTACAATTGGAAACTCTTTAATTTTAGGCATGTAAAAATAAAAATTCTTGAATTTGGATGATTTTGGAAATCAAAAGTAAAGTTTTCAATTCTTAATCTTTCAAATTAAAAAAAAAACTCGAATGTAAAGCATCAAAATTATAGAATTTTGAATGGTAAAACAATTTAATTTTCTCCAATTTTGAAGATTTACAATTGAAAATTCTTCAATTTTCACGACTTTCAATTTAACACACGTCAATTTTGAAGATTTAGTATTGAAAACTCTTTAATCATAATTCATAAAAATTGAAGAATTTCTAATTATAAACCATTTAAATTTGCATAATTTTTAATGGTAAATTTTCAAAATTATTTACGCCTTTTTTGTCTGTTTTTAAAAAAGAGTTTTTACTTATAAAAAATGGCAATAAAAAATTATGAAAGTTTTACAATTTGAAATTCTTCAATTTTGAAGATTAACAATTGGAAACTCTTTAATTTTAAAGATGTATAAATAAAAAATTTTGAGTTTGGATGATTTTTGAAAATAAAAGTAAAGTTTTCAATTGTAATTACAGAATTTTTAATAGTAAAAATTAACATTTGTATAGTTTTTAATGTTTAATTGTCAAAATTAAAAACTCTTAAATTTTGAATTGTCAAAAATAAAAAATCTTAAATTTAAAAAATGTATAATTCAAAGTTCTACAATTTAAAAGACTTAAAATTAAAAATTCTTGAATTTTGGAATATAGAATTTCAAATATTTACATTTTAAGGATATGTAATTTGGATATTTTTTTTAATATTTCAATTTTGAAGATTTACAATTGAAAATTCTTCAATTCTCACCACCTGCCATTTAATATTTTTCAATTTTGAAGATTTTCAATCCGAAACTTTTTAATTTTAAAAATGTATAAATAAAAATTCTTAAAATTTTTTCGATTTTTGTGATTTTGGAAATAAAAAGTTATTAATTAATTAATTACGTAGCTAAATCTTCCAAATTGCAAACATTTGGATTGAAAAACATCAAAATTACAGCATTTTTATTGTAAAATTTAGAATTTGTATATTTTTTAATTTTCAAAGTTAATACTCTTAAATTAAAAAAAAAATTATACTTCAAAGTTCTACAATTTTAAAATGAAATTTCAAATGTAAATCATTAAAATTACAGATTTTTAAATTGTAAAACTTAAAACTTGCATAATTTTTCTTTGTGAATTTTCAAAATTAATAACTCTTCAATTTTTAAGATTTACAATTGAAAATATTTAAATGTTAAAGATGCATAGATAAAAATTCTTAAATTTGGTTGAATTTAATGATTTTGAAAATTAAAAGTAG